>MU224884.1:5898131-5957190 GCA_018584345.1 Thuja plicata
TGAACTGTTTAACCAGTGAATGCTCGGTATAGGCTGTGGACTGAGTGATGAGCTCGGTAAGCATTCAGAATCGAATAAGTGTTTTCACTAAGTGTTTTCACTGATGAAAAATATATCATAATTCCAACAATGTAGGGGGGAGGGAAGTGTATTAATTCCAAACTGTTACTTATATTTATGCCTAAAATATTTTATGTCACCTCAAATGTGTACTTAGTCATGTCTCATTAAAGTTCTAGTGGTATATGGCACAACTATCGTACCTTTATTCCCGAATCCTCCATGATTTTCAGACTTGATGTGACTTATAATTAAGTTAAGTGGAAACTCGTAGTAAAGACAATATTTTCTCTTGTTAAAATACATCACAATTTTTTATACTAAGTATAACAGAGGAATTCAGAAGGAAGCCCATAGTTTTTCAAAAATGAGTAGTCTAATATTCAAGGAATAGGGCATTTATATTCTACAAGGGTAGACAAATTAAAAAGGGAAAGAAACTATGTGGGGATTGATGATGGTTGCAATAGAGGAGCATATAGTAGAATTTACTGGATTACCAATGGTTGGGGAACATTACCCCAATGCGCATGATGCCAGATCAGCTAGGGCCTAGTTTACCCTACCAAGCGACCCTCCATTGGAGATTACCAAACAAGGGTGCAAAAGAATGTCTATCCCTCTGCCATATAATGAGTTGGCTATGCATATTATCAGGTATTTTACATGTGAAGGGAGATTTTCTAATTTTCATGCACATCATTTCAAATAACTGAGTTATGTAAGGCATAATCTACCAGTAAATGTCCCAAATTTTTTGTACAATATGCTATGCATTAGTGCTGAGGAGACCCAAAAAGGAAATGCAAATTATGTCACCCACCATGCCCTAGTTAAATTGTTAATAGAAATATCTCTTAGGGATGCCTCTCCCATGGCATGGTCAGAGTTTTTCAAGCACAAAACCCTACAACCGTAGGTTAACCCTAATGTACAAATTCATCATGATAATGTAATACCAACTAACCCAGCCCTTGAACAAGATACCCAAGGGGCAGAAATCGTAAATCTTCAAGAAAATGTGCCCTTACCTTCTCATGAGAGAAATGTACCTACTTCTTCCTGAACTAAAGGAAAACAAAAATTAGAGGAAGAACCTTTAGTTCCTACAGCCAAACCAAAAATCCCTACTTCTTTGAAGGGAAAGAAAAGAAAGTCGGTTCATGCAGCAGCTACTCTTGCAGCAGAGAAACCGAAGAAGGATACTAAGAAAAAGGCTGTAGAAATTGTAGAAACCCATGTGCAGAGGAGTCCTAGATGAGAGGACAGCTCCCTGGAGCATCCTCCAAAATCCAACCTACTTCTCCTTTGCAATTTGATGAACAACCCAATGTGCAAATTATTCTAGACGATTCCCCAAATCAGTCTGCAGTTCTAGAATTTCCACCGCATTCAACAGAAACTTATGGAGCTGAACCTGATGTTTACCAAAACAGTCCCTAAGAAATCCATCAGGATATTCCAGACATTAACAAGGACAAATCCTCAGTAATACATCAGTCAGCCTATGCAGAAACTACCTTAGTACCCTACAACAGAACTTGGTTAATAAGTTTCTTAGAGCAGTCTTGAAAGGAACAGAGGAGGCAAATAAATCAGGCAGAAGATTGTGGCCCAATCACCTTGCAAATTCTTCTCTTTGAATTGCATAATAACTATGTTCTAACAACAAATTTATGGGGAGAGGACAAGAACAAACTGAAAAGAATAATAACAGAACAAGGGGAAGAAATTGCAGAATTGAAAGAACAATTGGCAAAGCAAAAACAAACGATGCATCATGCCCTCAAATTTGTTGATCAAATAATTGCATGTAGGCCACCTCCCAGGGTTTATACCATCTGTTTGAAAGAATAGTTCCTGTTGTTCCAACTAATGATGACCATTAAAGATATAGACTCTGAGTTCAAGTTAGCCCAAGAATTTTATGGCCTTTACCAGACTCTTCCCTCATGGTAGCAAAATCTACTTTGTGAACTGTACATGCATGACTTCATTATCCCAGCTGAGACTGAGTGAAATCCTCTAATCTACATAGGGGATATACACCTAAGGGCATTAATGTCTTGGATGCATAATGAATCCAATTGATGTCTTGGATGCATAATGAAGCCAACTATGATAGACAATTGGAAAACTATAGGGAACAGGAGAAAACAAAGCCATTACCATTAAGACTAGAAAGAAGCAAGCCAAATATACTCAGAGATTGGCTCAATTTGACTTATGGAAAAATTAAGGAGGAAACAAGGGATAAAATTTTTGGGATTCGTATAGATTTCCATGTAGAATATGATGGTTTGTCTTACTTTTTCTTCTAGAGAGCCCTGGCTCGAGCCAGAAGTAGATGGGGTAGGTTATCCAAGGCATTGAGGAAATCTGAGCTACACAGTCCTATCAACCTCCAAGAAGCTATTCAGAGAGAACCAAAATACATGTATCTGGGAAGGAAAACTAGATAGGAACTCTAGTGTCCACTCACCATGCAGCCACCAATGCTCTTCTAGCCCTTATATGCCATCAATACTGACAGACTTGACCGACTGCAGGAAAATCACAAAGTAGATGTATGGGAGAAAACAAGGGGGTTCTACTACACCTTTAAAATCCAAAGGAGAGGGAGAATAGAGGTTGGAGATTTTAGAGCAACTACCAGATGATGTAATGCTTGAGGACAAGCATTCAGCTTGCCAAGGGGCAAATGATGAGACCATTTTACTATCTCTATTATATTAATCCTTATACTCTATTTTTAAGTATTATCAGAATAATTGTGAACTTTTATTTAGTTGAACTTATGTCAAGTAGATATAGAACCATTAGACCATGGGTGGAATAGATATGTCATATTATGCCAATATTATATATATGTTTTAGTATTTCATATAATAATCAGAATGTGTTTTCTAACATCTGGATTAATTTGAATAAGCTACTTGTATGAATGTCTTTTGCATGATAACTAATCCTTCCAGGAAGTAGGAATCACTGGGAGTGGTCGATATCATTGAAGGAGGATGTTAAAGACTAGCTTCAAATGGATAAGCCATTATGGCATCAGAAGACATGGCTACTGCAAATTAGGAGCCACTATTTCATATATGAATGAATGTAGCTCTACTATATTCCCTTTGTATTCCCAACATGTTGACTTGGTTGCCCAGACTTCATTGCATATGTCGTGGGCTATTGTGTTTCCTATCTTTTGTCTTTGGCACAGTTTTAATTAGATAGTTCCTTTTTCTATTTCAGAATAAGAAAGTCAATCCTCTATTTATAGGAATGACATTGATAGTTTGTAAGTTCAAATATATTTGGAAATACAATGTTCTGATTGTATCTTGCACAGCAAGTTCATTTTTAGTTTCATGTATCATTCTAATGTAATCAATTTTGAAAGATAATGAAGTAACTTTTGGTAGGTGGATTAGAGTAGAAGTAGAATAGATTTACTTTTTGCATTTCCAGCATTCTAGATATAAGATTACAATTTCTTCCTATAGCATTGTACTTTGTGAATGTTCCTGCAACACCTACAAGGATAGTTATAGTGAGTGCTCTACATTGAAATAATAAGTTTAAGTAGAGTTTGCAAGTTGTAGCATTCATTCTAGTAAGGAGTAAGTGTGTTTCCTTTCTTGCAGCCCTAGTATAGATTCCTTTCATGTACTTTAATTTCTTGTAGCATAGGTAGAATGTCTCTTTAATGAACTTAGTGCAAATAATGTGTTGTACCATTTCAAGTATATGTCCCTGGGTTGACAAAATAAATGCACCTCATAGTGGGAGAAGTGATCCTTAGATTGAATAAGCTATTCCTAAGAGAGGCATTGGGCATGATTACTAAGCACCTATTGTGAGGTGGTTCAACTATCACAAAAGTTCTTAACTTTACTTCCTAAGTCCACCTAATGCGTCTAGGATCAGAGGATTCTAGCATGGATAGATTTATCCAAGGATTCATATAGAGGCCATTCACTAATGTGAGGTTGTGTGGCTTTGCTAGGGTTTCATGTGTATGGTTGTCTTTCTAAGCTTTTCTTTTGAGTTTCCCACTTTTCATACTGCATTTACTATAGGAGTTTTCATTAGGGATAGTTTATAATGGCACCAGCCAACTTCGGCCCAGAAGTTGATGTTGGTTCTCAAGTTGTTGCTTTATAAAGTCATGGTGCCTCCTCTAAAAAAATGTCTGTGCAAGTTAGTCCCAAAGGTCTTCCATTAGGTAACCCTAATATTGTGCTTAACATCCCTTGATAGGTTATTTTATTGGTCGTAGTCCTCCTAAAAATATGTTCAAAGAGTGGGTCACCAAGAGTTGGAATCCTCATGGAGTCTATCTTGAAGGTGTTCAAAACCTTAACAAAGGTTTTTTTTGTTTTATTTTTCTAACCTGTCCAAAGCTGAGGTGATTTTCATCCATGGTCCTTGGATGGTTCATTTCTCATTTCTTGTGTTTTGGAGGTGGTCTCAAGACTTCACTATCTCAGAGGACAAGAAACTTAGGGTTCTAGTGTGGGTTGAGTTTCCAGGCCTAACCTTTCCATGTTGACCTTTTATTGAGTCCATTTCAAAAACCATTGGCAAATTCATTACTACGAAGCATGAAAAACATTTCAATGCTCATTTGTAGAGGTTCCTTTATATTGAGGTTGACCTCTCTAAGGACCTCAAGGACTCTGTTGAGATCTAGGTCAAAACCCACACCTTCTTCTAGATGGTACTTTATTTGAACCTACCAAACACCTGCTATAGGTTCTAGCTAGTGGATCACAAGATCAAGGATTGACCTTTGGCCATTCCTTGTGCCAAGTCATAGCCAAATGAAGTTCCTATGAAAAAGGAAGAGGCTAAAAAGAAGGAAGAATGGACTACTATTGTTCAAAAAAGAAAGACCTCTTCATATCCCAATCAGACACCTGTTGCCTCCACCTCTGATCCTCCACCTGTAGCTCTGGCTGGAGATAAAGTGCTAGGCATTAAAGGGCTATCAATGGTTCAACAAGTTGGAAACCCTATTTCATAGGGGAAATCCTTGACTGTGAGGTGTACCATGCCTGGTGTGGTACGTACTCCACAAGATGTCTTTAATTACTATTTTGCTAACATTGTATAGGTCTCATAGCCCTGATGGTCGCATGGAAGACCCAAATCAAAAGCTGTGGTTTTTGTCACCTAGAGATTTACCAAACAAATTTGGTTCCACCCCGATTTTCTTGTAGAATAATTTCTCCTCTCTTGAGGATGAGGAAGATATGAAAGATTTTTCATAATTTTTTTTTATCCGGGAATGTGCAAGGTCTTACTGACCTCTCCAGAAAGTATTATGTTTGGGATAGTCTTTTCAGAATTTTAAGTCTAGGTTTTTTTTGTTTGGAGGAAGTTAAAATCTCTAGTTTTTTTCTTACTTATGTCTATCATGTCATATGGGCAAATGACATTATGTTTTCTTCTCAGCATGAAGCTGGTAGAGGTGGTGTATTTAATATCATTTCCCCTCATTTTCAATATGCAATTATTGTACATGCTTCTGACCCTATGCAGAGAATAATTAGGATTCTGTTGTCTTGGAATAATCATTCCTTTTGTATAATTAATGTTTATACTAGTAATGATGTTGTGGAAAGATCTCAACTTTGGTGTTAGATGGTGGATAATTTTCCTCCAGCCACTTGGGTTGTGTGTGGGGACTTTTATATGGTTGAGATAGCTTGTGACAAGAAAGGGATTCTTCCTTTTTGATGGAGAGTGGGAATCTTGGTACTATATGCATAATAAATTGGGCCTTTTTAATCCCAATGCTAACCATCATCGACAAGGTGGGGTCTGGCACACTTGGCCTAATTTTAGATTTGGTTCTAACTGCATATTTAAGAGACTTGATCATGATATGATAACGACACAATATTTTTTCTTCTTTTCTAAAGAAAAAGAATTACCTATCATTCCTCTTCCAGATGTGACTTTGTCTTATCACTACCCCATCTTTTTTGCCATTACGTTGCAATCTACTGCTCAACGGGGTGTCAGAACTCAATTTTTTCTAAACACATAACTACTGAATCACACCTCCACCATTACTCATATCATTTGGGTCTTGAATTTAGATCCTCAGCCTCACAATAAAATAACTTGGATTTAATGGTGGAACAATTCCATCTCAAAATCTCTTTGGAGTGCTTCTCAAGCTCTCACTTTGAATCCCTTTGACTCTGAGCTTCTAGTTAAGCTTGATAAACTCCACCATGAAAAGAATATTTCCAAAAATTATGTTTCTCAGGGAGTGCAGATCAAATCTTGCCTCCACTGGTTGGAGGTGGGCGATCAAGCCTCTAAGGAATTTTTCAAGCTCTCAGAGCCCGTCATACAAACTTTGGGATCAAAAGGATAAAGTAGGTCACAAAACTTTTTCAGATCTTCCTGCTATCCTTCAATATTTTGTACAACACTATGATAGAGTGTTTTCTTCCTAGGTAAATTGGGTTTCTTGGGATAAGGCTCTCAAAATGTGGGTCTTTATTACTCCAAACTGCATGGTGGTTGAGAAACGAGCCTTCTGTGAGAAAATTCTCACCATCACTGACCTCAAAGAGGCCATTTTTTCTATGGCAGAGGACAAGTCCCCTGGGTGTGATGGATTCCCTTGTGAATTTTAAAAACATTTGTGGGATTCTATAGGCCATGACCTGCATTAAGTTTATCTCAAAGCATACCACAATAAAGTTTGGGAGCAATTGTTAACAAAGGAAATATTCAATTCATTCCTAAAGCTAGCATCCATAAGGATATTTGGAATTGGAGACCTATCAGCTTGCTGAATGTTTCATACAAGATCATTGACAAGGCTTTATTTCTCAAGATCAGACATCTCCTTCCTTTGGTTGTTTGGCCGGAACAAACTAGCTTCATTAAGTCAAGATATATCCTCGACAATATCATTGTTGTCTAGGAAGGGATGAACTGGGCTCCTAAGTCCAAGAAGAAAACCTTATTCCTTAAAATTGATGTTTCCAAGGCTTATGATTCCATTGAATGGTCTTTCATTCTTTCTATGTTGCAGGTTCTTGGTTTTGGCCCCAATATTTTGCAATATGTGGAAATGATTTTTGGTGATACTTCTACTCGCATTTCTATCAATGCTGCCCAATCTAAATCTTTTGGGCTTTTCAGGTCTAATCACCATGGTTTCCTCTCGTTCATGCGCTGTATGTTCTTACCACTAAAGGTTTTGGTTACTTTATTTCCAACTTTGTGTCCTCTTGTTTGGTGCCTGGCATCTCTCTACCAGATTCCTCTTCCCATCTTGTCAATGGTCACTTTGTTGATGATTCCTTTATCACTCTCATTGAGGATGAGGAAAATGTCTCTTATTCCTTACAATGCTTGGATACATTGTTTCTTGCCTCTAGGTTGGCTATCCAATGGCATAAGACTCTCTACTATAGACAATCTTTTCTTTTGGCTCCACCTTGGCTTGCTCAATATGAGTGGAAGTGGGTCCAACATGGGGAATTTGTCCAGTTCCTGGGCATTCCATTTTATTTTCAAGCCTCTCATGTAAACTTATGGAATGCAGTGCTTGCTAAAATTGAAAAGAAGCTAGATTACTAGACCACAAAGCCCCTATCTCTTGGGGGGAAGTTCCATATTTTCTCAAAGGTCTTAGCTTCCACCCATGTTTATTACTCTTCCTATTGGGTTTCTTCTAAAGATTCTTATCTCAAGTTGGAGCGTCTTCTCAGAGATTTCCTCTGGGCTTCCAATGTTGACCATCATGGCTTTCATAGAGTGGCCTAGCACTATAGTTGTCTTCCCAGGGAGTCTAGAGGCCTTGGCCTTCTCTCCACTAAGGAGAAGGTTCTCGCTCTTTATGTGAATTGGATCATTCTTTCTCTCACAAACAATGAAGCTTGGAAAATCTTGGTAAGCAATTCTATTTCTTCAAGTTATCCTACTCACTAGCCATCATGGAACAAGATTGGTCTTCAAACCCTTCTTATTATGTGAGACCTTGTTCATATCTTGGGAACCTTTGTTGTTAAGATCATTTGGAAGGCATGGGAAGTTGTCAAGCCTTGGCTCTATTGGGATGGTAATCGATTTCAAGATAGGATTTCTTTGAATCAACAAAACCTTTGGTGGTCCCCTCTCTTTACCATTCAGGGTGTTCCTCTTGCTAAGACTCAAGGTGCTAGTGCTCTACATTTTTTAAAATGTGGCATCAAGACCCCTAAGGACCTCTTCTCTAGGGTTTAAATATGAGTCTCCATTCTTGGGAAGACATGCAGGTCTAGTTTCATCTTGGTCATCTAGATCGTCAGACTTTTAACCTTTTGGTCTCTACCAACCCTGATCATTTATTGCATAAGTTGGGTATTCAATCTTCTTGACCTTTGTGGAAAGAAAGGAAGTGCTACCCTACCACACCCTTCAGCACCTAAAATCCCAAGATAGGATATTAGTGGTTAACTCCTCATATTCTTATGGTTGATACATTCAACCAGAGATGGCATTTACAGTCTTCACATCAATACTGGAGGTCTTGCTTCCAGACCATATGGTCTACTATTATAGAACCCAAAATTATTCTCTTTGTTTTGTGTCTATTGTTTCAAGGGCTTCCTTTGGGGCCTCAACTCAAGAATTTGGGTGTGCCTAATTCTTAGTGTCCCTTTTATGGGAATCCAGTATCTTTTTTGCACATTTTCTGGTTCTATTGGAGAGCTCAACAATATTGGCATTGGATTCATGTTTTTTTTAACCATTTTCAGAGTGAACCCTTTTCCTAGAACAGGATTGTGTTGGGAGACTACCCAAGGATTCCTTCCAAGTTTACCCTAATTTGGCATACTTTCAAGATAGAGATTTTGTTTACCTTATGGAAAGATATTAATGTTGTTCTTTTCACTCACAACTTTGTTGATATAAATGTTTCTTTGTATAATAAAGCTTGTATATGTAATAATGTAGTGATGTAGATTAAAGTGCAAGCCAATAAGGTGTCACTGGAGGTGGTCCACCTATAGGAGCTTCTAAATCATTGGGGAAATGCTCCTTGTATGGTTTCCAAAGTTTCTCCTGACTCTTCTTCTGCAGACCGCACTCCACTGTCGGGGTCACAGCTCTTCGCCCTCTCACTCTCACATTGCACGATCATAGGCTCCCCTTCGACGCTCTCCTAGTGGTTGTGATGTTGGATGGAAGCACCACTTGACTTATCCACCTCATCATGGCTCTTTCTGGTCCTAGATGTTGATGATTCCTACCTATCCTTATTCTCCCATTGCTCATGGTGGCTCTACTTGGATGAAGGATAGCTCCTCCAAGTGGTCCTTCTCGTCCTGGCTCTAGCTATCTCTTCGCCCTTGGCAAAGGATAACGAAAAAGATAATGATGATGCTACTGATGGTGGTCAAATCCTGACCCTACTTCCAATCCTAGTGATGCATGGGGTTCTGATGACATAGATCCTCCTCCTTTGGCTAGTACTGCTCTCACCACCTAAAGGCTTGCTTTATATGTTTTTTTGATGAATAGTTTGTGCTTACGGCCTTGTGCTGTGTGAACTCTCGCAGGGTGAACTTGTTTCCCTCGACCATTTTTTTGAATATCTAATTTTTTATTTTATTAATAGAGGAGGGACTATTCATCAAAAATATGGAAGCCAACATAGATCTCGGTTGTCAGTACAAAAATCCCTCTAAGACAACTGCATGAATCTAGGCGGCATGCACTTTGCCGAATCCAAAACTATCTATGAATTAAAAAAACCTAACAAAAGGTAGTCAAATGAGGCCTACCTCATCCAAGAGTCCTCCTTCTCCACTAGAGTACGTTAATTATTAATCATGGTCATCCAAAAGTCTTGTTTGCAATGAATTATTGTTGATATGTTACAAAAACTCAAGAAAATGATCATTATGAATAGTGAAATGACCCTTTTAGGGGCCCACTTTATGAATATACCACCCAAAATTGGTTCAAATTTGTGAAAAAAATTCATGGATGATTTGGTTTCAAATTCCTTCATATTTTTCCATACCATTTGGTGGCAAAATTATAGGGGGCATATATTTCCCTTAAAACTAATTTTTCATTCTGACTAGAACTAATGTCTCTTAAGAATTCTTCTTAGCGAGATAACTTCTTTTGTTTTTAGGACTGGACTTTTAGCTTGTATACCTTATCGCTAGAATTGTTGTATTTCCTTGATGAGCATTGGGGGCACTGTCATGATCAACTGTAGTGGTCACTATAGGTAAAGTTTGCAAGGTAATAAATTCACTTAATGCATTGGATAAACTGAATGCATTTATATTCTAAACAACTATAGCACACCTATTTTATCAAGATGATTGGCACACTAAATTGGGGGAAAAATGTAATGTTATAAAATTAAACCTTGTGCATATATGAAACTTAAACATCAAACCCTACACATTTATGACCAAGGTTGATCATCTAATATTAATATTTTGACGTCCTCAACCCTCAAAGCTTAGTTTCTACAACCCCTTGTCTAAATTTGGATTCAATATGGTCGGACATGATTTCAAGAGTATATTCACATCTTAGAATTCTTTTGACATGATGTGGCCCTTCTCTTGAGCGCATACGAAACATTTACCACCACCCATTCTGAGGCATAAAAGGCTTCGTTTTCATTCATTTTTTTCTTCTAGACTAGTTGAACTCCCTTGACTCTCAACTCTCTCCATACCCACTTTATCATTCTCTCTCAAGCACTCAAAGTGAAGCTCTATTAGATTTACAACATGTAATTCATTGACGAGATCTACACTAGGTGGATATATAATCTTTTCACCTTTTCTCATTTTTTGTTTATTCATCTATATGCACTTATCTACATTGTTTCCATGTTACTTTATTATCATTTGCATGTGAGGGAATTTCCTCCATTAAGAGGGCACCTTTTTCTATCACTTGTCTATATCTTATATCTTTGTGCAATTAATATGAGTTTTCCTCCCTCAAGCGAGGCTCATGTCTATGTCTTGACTTTTGTAATAGGGTTTATCCTCTATTTTTCATGAATCAAATTAGCGTAATTAAAAGAAAATTACATATAAAATTATAGAGTTTAGATTCTATTGGTGTCTAGATAAACAAATTTATTTCTCAAGTCTCAGTGAGTTATTTGGAGAGGAGGGCATCACCAGAGTGTTTTTCCTTTAGCCATAGACTGATGGTCCTCCAAACACCTTGCAACTAAAAGTGGCTCAACCCTTCATGAGGGTATAGATAAGGGAATTGCTTAAGGTATGCTATTTGAGTCTCGTCTAGTGTCCTTCATTTTTATAGTCTACCATACAACTATATACTTCTTTCTAACTATGTATGACCCACTTGACTGGACTAATATATTGGAACATAATGAACTACATGTGAACAAGTAGACTTTGCATCACTTTTTCCAAAGATTCGTATACATAATACTTATCAAAAAGAACAGTTGAATGATAACACACCTTTTCCCAATATTGAGTACTACATGTAATGACCTAAAAGTGGTCACCTAAACCCTAGACCCCTAATCTCAATCACATATCAAGAAACCCTAATCTTTATTATTCTAAGTTTTAAACCAAACAAGCAATCATCAAATTCAAGCTAATATGACCTGAACCCTAGGTCTTAATCAATCATAGCACTTGATTAATTAATTAATTTCTAAAATCACATTACATTTGAAAATAAACCTTATCTTAATTATTTAATTAATATTATAATATATTAATTAAATAAATTCCTAAATTGTCAATTCAATTTAAAAAGGAATTAAATTAATAAAATTGAGTTTCAAATGCATCTATAATCTTTTGATATCTACAAATGCATATTACATCATCAATTTTAGTCAATTGATTCTCGAATTGGAAACAATCATGTTGAGTTCAGTTAACTTATTCTAGTAAATTTCTCATTTTGGAAACATTTCAGTTAATTGAGAACTCAATATGGGAGTTTCCAAAATAAATGGTCAGTTATTTAAGTCAACTGACTCTTTCGACCAATCATCATCTTTGCACATGGACTGTGCTTCTTCAATCAAATTTGAGGCACTCTTTTCTTTCAATCTCGACCATCGATTCGAGAGAGATTTCTATAAATGAGAACCTCTTTTCATTCACAAAGGATCCCAATTTTTATTATCATTATTATTCATTTTTACATTCTAGCTTTATTGCATTCTTAGCTTTCAATTTGTTTAGCTTTTTTAAATGTTAGTTTACTTTTTTTATGCATGCAAACTATAATCTTAGAGCACATTTGATTTTGGGTTTTAAAATCTATCAAAAAAATTTCATTTGGTGGTTGTTAAAATGAACTCTTAATTATAATTGGATGAACAACAAATCTGCATTTTCATATCATGTAGAGTAATAATTTAGCTTTCTTTAAAGGGTAAAAGCACAAAGTTGTGTCACATTTCATGACCACTTATCAACATAGCTAAATTTGACTATTTCTAAATAAAAATTATTTTTTGTCAAACATATGGTCTAGCTGATTCATTCTAGCTAAGCTAGATAAGTGGTTAAACTTTTCCAATTGGAAATGTCTATTAAATACATGTTTTATACCAATTACAAAAGAAATAAAATTATTTCAGAAAATTGATGATTCAATAACCCCTACTCTTTTTAATGATATTTTAAAAAAATATTAAAAATACCCTTTTGTAGAGATCAGAGTCAAGATTATTGTCATATAAATATTATAGTATTTTGTTTAGATCTAATATATTATAATTTCAAAATACAACAAGTAGGTATTTTAACATTAGAGAAGATGTTACTTCAAATAAATAAATAAAATAGTAAATCATATCAAAAAAAATTAAAATTTATATTTAACACTATAGGAGAGAATCTTCTTCAACAATATGTAATTTTTTTTCAAAATAGTGTAGATTTGATAAGGGAAATTGGGTGGGAGATGAAAACTGTCAATTTCAAAAAGTTCAACTTTGAGCAGTTTATAATGAAGAAAATATACACTAAAAACCAATATTTCTTCTTTTCTTCACTAGCTATACATTTTATCTATAACATATTTTGAAATCAAAGCAAAAATAGATTATTTGCATATACTTGTTTGGTCAGAACAAGACCCCAGATTTTCAGTAGTTTTCAGCAATTGAAAAATAGACTTCAAAAATTAAAAAACTATGTCAATTCTTGTTCAAAAAAGTTTAAAAAAATTATAGGCATAAACTTCATCTATTTTTACACATTTCATTAGTTTACATCATCCTCAAATTATAAGTACAAATGCCACTTTTTATGTCGTTAAAGTTGAACAGTTTGCATGTTGTGGTCCTTTTCCTTTATAAAAGTGTGACACATGTTTGTACTTTTACCCTAAAATCCTTCGTTTAGGACAGGTCATAGTCACTATTTCTTGTGATCACCTGAGAGAAAGCTTCAAACTCCTACCTACTAGAGGGAAATAAGTCAGTGCCAACTAGCTTAGAACATTTTTTGTATTATGATTTTATCATTTTCTAACAAGGTAACCCCATAATGGTTTGTTGATGTGTTGAAGCTGTAGGTAAATAGATCACATTTTACAAATACATTTCTGGCATGCACCATGAAACCTATCCATATTTCATTTTGGGTAAATTCTAACCCCACCATTACATTTGGATCACTGTTTTGGTTCAAATCGACTATAACCTCGCCAATATTAGATGAAAGTTAAATATGTGACAAATGTTTTTGGCCCAAATAGGCTGTACAACCATGTACATGCAAATCGAGATAGTTTCCCTCTACAAATAGATGGAGGAATATTTTTCAAAAAAAAAATTTAGGGTTCGAGCCTAATACCCTTCTCTACTATTATGCTACTCTGCATCCAAATCTGATCTGTACCCAATCCACACCACCAATTCCTTTGCTTTGTTTATGTAGTTTTGAATTTTCTATCAAAATAAGGTTATTTATCCCCACCCCATGCATGTGGGATTAAAAATTCATACCTGAGCTCTCTATATAGCTTGAACTCTTCCTGAGCTCCACCTCCCTACCTTGAGCTCCACCCGAGTTGCCCGAGATCTTCTCGCGCTCCACCTCCATCTCCCTGTATCCACTGCAACTCACCTCACCTCCCCCCATTCCTCTTCTCCCGTAATGTACTATCAACCGAGCTCAGCCTGAGATCAACCCTGAGCTCCACCCAAGCTCCCCCAAGCTTTGCCTAAGCTCAACTTGGCACTGCCCGCTCTGTCTCAATTGCCCAATGACCAACCCGACCTAAGGTGGTGCCACCCAAATCCACCACCTCTACTCAACGCAAAATCCCTCCAAATAGGCCAATCACAAGGTGCCATGTCACCCATACATACATTTTTAGATGAAAATTTTGATGCCCAACCAACTGTCATATTATAGTGTTATTCGCCTTCTATGATAGCCTGGAAACCGTCAAATTTATTTTAGTGTTTTGATGACATCATCAGGGGTTTGAATTTATCTTCATTCTCTTCATTCACCATTGGAGTTTTTGATTTTTTTTTCTAACTTCAAACCCTCATTACTTTTTCATATTGAGTCCTTTTTTGAGATTTTTTTTATTTGGGGTAGAATTACCTAAAGATTATTGTGGGGAATTAGTATTTGGTTTTGGATGCTATATTTTTTAGAAATTATAGTTTTAAATCATTATACATGTCTAATCCTTCATATTGGAACTTCTAGAGCCTTGTTGTGGCACATACAATAACATTTTTGGGCGCACATTATTTTTAAAGTGTGTTATTTTTTGTCTAGTTTCTAAGTCTGCAATGAGTTTTCTAATTTTCTTGATTTTCTAAAGCTGACAAGTTTCGGGCTTTGTTGTTCTTTGGATTATCTTTTTTATTACATCCTAAAAATGGTTTGCAAGATGTTGAAAAAGAAGATTAAAACACAAACTAATAACGAATTTTCTTGTAGGTTTCCTTGATCGATAGCCAGCTAAACATTATGTTTTCATGTTGTTTTTATTTTATTAAAATAGGAATCCACCTGCAAGTCATCTTAAAATGAGCTTCCATCTAGTATTTTAGGAATAGAAATAATGTCAGGAAACTATGCTCTCACCCTTTTGGGATGAACAAAAATCTAGAAATACTATTGTCATTTGTTGTTTGATATTTGCAACCTTAGAGGGCTTGTCCAAGTGGGAAAAGTACTCACCTTTGGAGAAAAACCCAAGTGAGAACAAGCTAACACCAAGATTCTTCAATTCACTATAATAAAAATGCTTCCTTGAGACCAAATTCTCAGAAGATAAGTGACATTTGAGCTTATACTTGGCTCTTGCCTAACACAAAGTAGGGCCTCCAGCTCTCAATAATGTATTGTGATTGCTTGTGCTAAGGTGCTTTGTGGGGTTAGCAGCCTCAATCACACTTATGTGGACACAGAGGATACACTTAAAGGAAGACCCTTACTAAAACCATTTTCATTTAGTGGCCAAAATCCTTTTCTACTTGTTGATACGGGTGTTGTGATACATGCATTCCTAAGAAAATTCTCATGTACCCCTCTTATTGAGACAGTAAATTTATCAGGATATATGGATCTTGAGAAATTCAAAGCTGGGTAGGCCTGAGAAATGTGTGTTATGGAGTGGAGCCAATGTTTCCAACCTTCTAATTGTCTAACTTGAATAGGTATTTTATTGTAAGAGGATTCAAACAAGTATTATCCATTTCTCGCCACCTAGGAATAAGGTTTGATTGTTGTGCTTGGTTCTATGATATCTCCATGATGTGTCTTGCATGAGGGAAACATCAAAAATAGAAACCAAAAAAAATAAAAAATGATCAAATGCTTCAAAAATTGCACTTTTCAGTGTTAAACTGTCAACTCTCGTACAAGTTTCTACATCTAGTGTCAAACCTCTAAAAATCAGTCAAATTTATGTTAGAGTTGGTATTCTCTCGTGAAGGTTCTGTCTGAATTTTCACAAAATTTGTGTTCTCACAACATCACTACTAGTTTTTTGTTGACTGTAATTTGTTAGCAGCCTGACTCACTTGTTGTTTCAAAGTTTGACTTTGTGTGCTAGTCCAAGTGACTTGTTATATTAATATCTTTGTCCACATTGTGTTTATCCTGAGTTGTGAGAGCAGGTTCGTTAACCTTGACTCAAGATCATAGTCTTTTCTTCTCCTTTGTATTTGGACATTACCTCTTTGTCTTCTTAGGTCTTGCACTTAGTCAACACTTTAGACATCACCTCAGTGCTAGTTAGACAAATCGATTGGTTAATGCCGGTATGGACTATGAGTTCTTTTAGAACACTTTACATGGAAGGAAAGTGTACTCCACTTATAGAAAACCCTTTGTTTGAGGAACAAATAAAGACTACATAGCCAAGTCAGTTTTTCTCGGTAATAGACTATCAAAATCAACCATGTCATGAGAAAACAATCGTGATGCTGAAATACAATTAGATTTTGAAGATACAGAAAAATTTGAGGAGGAAGATAAAAAAATGTTTACAAGACCAAGCTTTCCTCAAAGTAATGAAGGTTATCATTAATAGAGACAGAGCAACACTTTTCAGAATTAGCTCAACAAGGAGCCCAACTTCCCTCTCATTATACAATGGAAGATATCATTTCTAAAGAGGAGGAAACTCCCATGACACTGTTAACCAAATAAATTCAAGTCTTGTAAATAGAAATGCAAGCAATGAAATAGGAAAAGGAGAAACTATTGAAAAAATTCTCTATGGACACCATTTTCCATTTCCTTTCGATAAAAATTTGCACTTGCCTCCGTTTCCACGTGGAGTAGAAATCCCAAAATTTGACAAGTATAGTAGTTATTCTGACCCACATGACCACATTCATGAATTCTATCCCTTATGTACAGATTTTATATATGAGAAGACGTATCTCACATGTCTCTTTCCCAAAAGATTAGGTGGTTAAGCTATGGAGTGGTTTTCAAAGTTACCTACTGGGATCAAAAGTTTTGACGAACTGATGAATCTATTTTTACAATAGTATTCATATAACATACAACATCCCATGTCTATGACCGAATTATGTGGCATACAAAAATAGACGAGAGAATCATTCTTAAATTTTCTTCAGCGATGGAGAAGAGTATTTTCTAGATATCCATGACTCATTATTGGGTCTGAAAAGATGGGTATATTTACCAATGCATTACTCTATGAGTATAATTACCCACTTTAGATGCAAGATATTTCTACTTTCGACCAACTTGTGAAGAGTGAACTGAAGATTGAAACTGTGCTTGTCAAGAAAGGTGAAGTTTTCCTTTCAAAAGAAATAAAATTTAATTCCAGTTCCAATGATAAGACCAAATACTAGAATACGAACAAGAATCTTGTGAATGATTGGGTAGTCAATAATGTTGCTCCCCAACCCAAAGATTATGAAAATACCAGAAAATCACCCTCCAAAGGAATTGGTAACCTCATGAAGGAGAAACCTTGTGTAAAACGCAAGATGGACTTTGATCCCTTGGTTGAATATTACGAATCGACCCTCAAGACTCTACTGGCTAACAAACTGATCACATTGCAAAATAAATCCAAGCCATATGAACCAAAGATAAAACCAAAATGGTGCAGAGACAATGATTACTATGCATATCACTAAAATAAGGGACATACCACAAAGTATTGTATGAGCTTAATGTTACCCAAATTTCCTATCCTATACAATTTCAGCCTCAAGTAGATTAAATGAGGCCCCCATAAGGTTAGAGCCTAGCCTATATGGTTTCTGTCATGGGTCCTAGTATTTTTCTTGATCTACATGTTTTCTAGGTCTGTTTTTAGCATTGTTTATATCTTGAAAACTGTCCATGGCTTTAAAAACCTATGAATTTATGATAAACACCAAGTTATTGGTGGCCCAGTCTAATTATTCATTACCTTTTTCATGCCACTTAAGTTCTTATTTAGTCATGTGAGCATTAACATCTCCTCGGTTATCTCTTAGTTGTGCAACCCTGAAGGATTATACTTTTTATAAAGTGACTTTGAGATTTTCTTTAGTTGCGTAGTCTCCCAAGGAAATGGATTATGCTCTTTTCATCAGGAGATTTAATGTAGGATGTTGATGCACTTTCAGTTTGTGTAGACGGTGCGATATCTCATATTAAACCTTGGGGCTATATCTTCATTCCATGACTCAAAGACTTAGTTTAGATGAACTCAGAGTTAAGTCTGGTTTATTTTTTCTTTCAGTCACATGATCTCCAAGTGGACTCGATGTTAAGTTATTTGTTCTGAGATCACATGCAAATCATTGATCTTTTTCTAATCATTCATCTCACACTGGATCTCATGATAAACCAGGGTCAAGGAATTCAGTTGGAAACTTTGAGATTTCTTTAGTCGGGTGATATTGTAATCTGACTCAGAGTTAGAGACATGGTTTTATTTTTCCTTAATCGCATGATTACCATATAGACATGGAGTTAAGAGAAAGATTTGGAGGCTTAATGTGGACCATTAATCTCATCCTAGATGTGCAGCTAGCACTAGATCTCGAGACAAAATCAAAGTTCAGAAAAGATCAGGAGATTACACATAGATTGATGATCATGTTTTGATCTACTAGATGGTGTGAAGTCTAGAAATAAACCTTGGGGTTAAGTAATGATCCAGCGACTTGTAGTTTACTTTAGTATTTGAATCTCTAGACATACCGAGGTCAAGGCAGGTTAAGTCAAAACTAGTTCAAGGTTTGCAATGATTGAATATAAGTCATTGATTTAGTTTTGATCTTGTTGATTGCGTATATTCTTAGAATAAAACCTAGAGTTAGAAAATCATCTCGTGACTTGGAGTTTCTTTCAGTCGCATGATCTAAGAGTAGATCATGGTCAAGGCAGCAGGAGTCAAGTTAGTTTTAGAGTTTGCAAAGATAAAACCATGGGCATTGATGCTGAGATGATCTTAGGGCTGGCGCTAGATCTCTGAAGTAAACCATGGTTAGGCCAGATACTTGGAGATTGTGAGATATGCTCAGTCATGTGATCTTGGGATGAATCAGAGTTGGAGTGAAGTTAAATTCAAGTTATGATCTGATTCGTTGATCATGTTTTGATCTTGTGGTTATCTCATAATCTCACAATGAAATGGAATATTCTTCTATGGTCTGGAGATTAAGTGTAGATCATTGATCTTGGGTCTGATCTTGTGGATGGCGTGTGATCTCACAATAAACTTAGGGTTAAATAAATGATCTCATACAAAGGATTTTAGACACCCAAGGTTAAAGACGAGTCAAAGGAAATTTAAGGCTTGCGTCAGAATAAAGGGGTAATCTTTGAGCAGGTCCCATTTGATCAAATGGTAGGCATAAAGCCTCAATATAAAGATACTTGAAATATATCCATTAAGGCATCATTCCTTGAAGACATGTGTCCATGGAGAGCTAGGCTAAGAAAAGAAAAACTAAGGTTAAAGATTGCTCAAGTTCAGTTTAATCAGACAGACTACGTAAAGCCTGAATGAAGAAGTGGTCGAAATCTAATGATCAAGGTATTGTGTGGAGATGACATGTTGCACTCATGATGTCATGGGTCCCAATTTTATAGACAAGATAAAGACACAACAAGTAAATAAAATTGGAAGAAAGGTGTAAAGGCTTGATAATAAAGATGAAGATGTTTAATCTTTGAGGCATTGTGCCAAGTCGCCATGCGTCTATGATTAGATCTGAACTCAAAGTTAGGAAAAAGAAAAAGATAGATCAATGGTTGTGTTTTAAACAAGAATTCGGGTCATTTTTTGAGCCGCTGATATAGACATCTATGTGACCTATGACTGTTATAAATAAATATTCAAATATTCAAATCTGATTTTTAGGGTTTCATGGAAGTGGTGTGGTCTTTCATGTTGCAGACAAGAGAGATTGTTTGATCTGACTTCTCTGATCAAATTTATGGTGATGGGAGATGCATTCATGACTTTATCTGATCTTCTAAGATATTTATTGAGTACATTAATGGTGAGACATGATTTTTTTAGGGTTTTATGTATTGTTTATTGAATATCTATTGTAACAATAATTCTGCCCTAATTGATCAATGGATTGACTCCTGAGCCTATATGCTAGGGGAGGTTGTATATAAGTAGTTTTAGAAGCTTTCATAGATATGTTTTTCAGCTTATGCAAGACTTTATTTGGCATTCTCTATGCCCTTAGGTTTTCATCTATTTGTGATTTCTCATTGGATTCTAGATTATGCAAAGGCTTTTTGTGATATTTTCCCTATCCCTGGGCCTTCTTATCTCTATTTCTATTATCTAAATTATGACATAGTGGTTGATATTAGATAAATCTTGGAATTCTTGAGCCCTTTTTTTCTTTCTGCATCTTCATGCACTATTCTGAATGATTTGATTTAGATGATCTTGTGGATATTGTTCAATCCCCTATTATTTTGTCTCATTCTTATGCCTGTTTGCTAGAGTGGATGTCAGTTTGTAGGTCATAGTTTATATCTATTCTATTGAATATTCTATTGTTTGTGAAATCTTCTCTTTCCCTGAATAGCCTCTTTTCATTTCATACCTCTTAATGAAATACTTATGCAAGCCTATTCAGGAAGTAGTGTTATGCTAGATTCAAGATATATGCTATTTTTGGCCACTCTATTATGATTCATGTTACCTTTAGTGTATCATTTAGTAGGATAATTTTCTTTTCAATCATTTCCCTTTAGTTCTCCTTCTATCCCTTTTCCTCCCAAGTTTACTTTCATGTTTAAAAGAAAATAAGGTGATTATCCAAGAGGAACCAGCCTAGAATTCAAAGGATTCACCTCTATTAGAAGAGGTCACATAACCTAGATGTGATTCACATGTTATACTATATTGTTAGGCTCAAGCACTTAGTAGGGTGTTGTTATGCCCTGCATACCCATCCCTACATTTTGTAGGCAAAATGTTGGGTCCACCTTTTTCTCTTTTTGCTCTTCCCATGTTTTATGTTGCTTTCTTTGTTTTCCCTCTAGGATTTTCCTTCGTGAGAGTTTCTTTCTTTTGATAGTGTCTTTTTGTGTCCTGGGACCCGGTCCCAAAGTTTGTTTGTCTCTTCCAGAGCTAGATTCTGAACTCCAAGATTGTCTCCCATTATGTCTTCTTTCATGATAAGATATGGTTTCATGGAATCCCCAGGCCCGGAGTCCAGAAGTTTGCAAGTTTCAGGGTTTGCGGAAGGAAAGAAATGCATTTTTTTACCCTAAGGGTATAAATAGAAGTTACCTGTCATTTTCACATTCACCACAATCAAACACTTAGAGCATTCAAAGTGAATAAGGAGAATTAAGGAGATTAAGAAAGCTTTTTCTCCTGGTGTTTTGTGGAAATTTACTAGTGGTTTATAGTGTGTGCTCGTGGTGGTTTTGAGGGTTAGGTTGTTGTAGAACATTTTAGCATTCATCCTTCCTAAATTTCTCATGTTCTAGGTAAGCCTTCGGCTTTCACTCTCTAGTTTTTGGTTTTCCGGTTCTTCTTTTTTTTTGGGTTTTGTTTCCTTTCTATTTCTTGTTTTGTTTCTAGTTTTGTTTGTGGTTTTCATCTCAGGTTTTGTTTTTGGTTTCCTCCTATTGGTGGGTTGGCACTAGCAGAGGGTTGTCAGCCCTCTATGCAGTTGTAATTTACACTAGTTTCCTATGCTCTAAACTTTTGGTAGTTCTTTTGTATATTATATAAATGTTTGTAAATTGTGTATATATGTTTTGACCCTCAACCCTCTATATTTTACTATTTTGGTGTATATCCTTCTGATATCATGTTGAGATCACCACGCCCTTGTCCACATTTTCTTGAATTTGTGAGCTCACCCACACGGTAGAGTACCACCTAGTTCAGACTCAACTCCTTGCTAGTTTGAACCATGGCAATTTTCTCTATCCTCCGTGGCGGCGGACTTAATGGAAAATTAATTTCCCATGCACGCATTTAAGTCCAGCCAAGTGGCTTTCACTTTGCACATGTTCGGACAGTTGTCAGTTTTGTTACCATAACTCCCATTTAATACATTACCATGTGACATTCACATCATCCTAGTATGGCTCATCTTCTAGCCATGTCACCCAGTGGTTGGTTTTTTGGACTCTAGGTCCTATGTCCTCATTCAGCCCCTATCCCACTTTCATCATACAAGATGGAACCCTCGGGGGCCTAGATAGTGGTCAAATTCTAAAGTCTTCATCATATGCATATCTTTTCGAGATTTGACATGAACTAACTCTTCTAGGTGAAGACATGATGCTATTGGTGAGATCTCTGGATCCCAGAGTAATGTCTTGTCTTGTATAAATTCTGACGGTCATCTTGCTTTGTAGGTTGCCAACACCAAACTCATAAATCATGTCAGAGGCATCCACATCTTCTCCACTTGAGAGTCCAGATCTCCCCACCGCAGTAGTCACCTGGGTAGCCATCAGAACTAAGATCAAAAGGGCCCTAGATAAGATCCCACTAATAATGAAGTACTAGAAGGGAGACACTATCATGGGATCAAATATTGATTCCAAGGTTCAGCTGATTAACAAAACCAGCATCGAAATGTGGTCAAAAATGCAGGCCTTGGTAAAAATGATGTATATCCAACGAATGGCTAGGGACCCATTGGCCATCAATATCGACAATTCTGAGATTCTTAAATCTTCTTGCTTCCCTTGCTCCATGAAAGCCCTAGAACTTATTCTAACTCTCACCGCACACTACAATTCATCTTTCTATGATGTCATGCTCACTATCTTGATCCTAACTGGATATCCAACCCCCATGGTGTTTTTGGATGCTGTAACTTTTCAGGTAGGTCTGAGGATTCCCCAGTTTGATGAAGCAGCCATCCTCACCCGATCCATGACCTTGGGAGAATTTATGGAACTGGAACACATGGCCTAATAGTATCTAAATAATAATTGGCTTAAGGTGCCAAGGATGGACTTCAAGAAGATGAAGTTAGAAATCCGCCAGACTAAATTCAAAGAAAGTATACAAATGAGGATTATTGCACTATGCAGGGTCCTTAGAAAACCCCATGCCCAAGAATTCTCAGCATGGATGTACTTCTTCTTGCTGGTCATCTCCTCCAGTGAACAATATTTTGATTGGGCCACCATCATCTCAAACCATGTAGACTCCCAGTTCCTCCTGGTCACCCGGACCTCTAAATTTTACATGATGTCCTATGTTATCTAGGCTTTGGCACAACAACACTCCATCATAAATGGGCTACTCACTGTAGGTGTACTTAGAGTCATCCTGGGCCAGAATGCTCCATGAGATTATTTCCCACAAAGTCAATGGGAGGCTAGTTTCCTCAGCTTCTGCTGAGGGAATGATGCCTTCATTTACTACAACCTCCTCACACCTACCTGGGATGTTGAATATCACCTCTCTAATGAGGCAATGGATTTAGTCAAAAGTTATGGCCACCATTACATTCAATTTTAGTAGCACACCTATATTCGGGTGACTGACTTCTCTAGGAAACCCTATTTGTTACCCAAGCATTATGGGAACAAAATAATTCTTTTGGAATACTGCTGACAAATCTTTGAGCTACACGCCCTCTTCACGGTGAAGAAGGTAACAAATGCTCTGTTCCCAATCACCTATGGTAACTATTCTTGTAGTCTAACCATAGCTAAGGAGGCGAATAGTGAGCTTAAAAGTTTGGGCTTAACAGAATTCTATCTAACGCAGAAGAACTTTGATCCGATAGGAAAAATAGCAACAACACGTCCCTGGGTATTAGAGCCCCATGCATTTTACATGGAGGATTTTTGGGAAGATTTCCAAGATGACTTTGAGTTTTGGATTCGACACTTCAACATGATGAGAATGGGGATGATGGAGAGGCTGAAGCTTTGAAATTTCCTAGATGAATTCTCGGACACTGAGTCCACTGTGGACCCACAATATAAAGAAAATGGAGTAGACAAAATGATTCTCCCTCTAGTAGACTAGAAGGTCCAAAAATTGAGGATCTTACCCATGGCATGGTCGAATGTAGCCATGCATATTTGAAGAAGGCATACCCAAGAAGCACATGTAATGTTGGCTTATTTGTGCAGGGCTCAACTTGTGGGGACGAAACCTCCTCACAAGGGGAGGATAGAGGAAAAAGGATAATGGGGACCCCATCACAAACTCCATTTGTGACCCCCATAATGGAACAAATGCAAGAGACACTGGTAGTCACCCAATAGATGAAAGAAAAATTGATTACCTGGTTGGCCACCCCAATACGTATGACTAGACCTATCTATCCTGCCTCTTCCCCTTCACTGGCAGCATTGATGGTCTGAGCAACAGGGACCACGACAGAGAAAGAGTGGGAAGCTATGATAGATGTAGGGCCCCCTTTGGTAACTAGGAGAAAGAAAATGAAGACTAACCCTCAGCTAAAGTTCGAGCCAGAACTTGGAATGCCAAGCATCCAAGAAATACAAATTATTTCTTCTGAATCCCCAAAGCTGGACACAAGACCTGAAGATATCCTGGAGACCTCCCCTCCACATGAATTTGATGATGTATTTGGGCCTGATGAATTTGGGAATCTGTAGGGAGATATCACAAAGGTGGCAAAAGAGATCACCACACAGGAAGAAGAAGTCCTGAGACAAGAAGTTGCCCAAGAGCAAGAAGCCTGTGTAGAAGAAGAAAAAGAATAGGAAAAGGTAGACATCTCTGATGTCTCAGAGATATAGATTGTAGGGACCACAGAGAGAAGGAAAACATAGGGAAAGCAAATGACATCAGTTGGGGGCACCAGACCCACGGGATCAACCATAACCTCAATTGCCATGCTCCAAATGCTGCCTCTGAGGGTAACATTTGGTGAGGTAATCACAATGGCCCAAATGCTAAATCTTGGCCCAATACCTCCACCACCTCTAGAAAATTCACCAACAGGAGAAAACATTCCAACAGAAGAGGCCAATGAAGAATAGAAGCAAGGTGGGAAATAGAACCCCAGAGAAACAAATGTTGATCTAAATGATGCTAAGGGTGCAGACACTGTGGCAAATGATACAAGTACTACTGAGATAAATATTGCCGATGAGCCTGAGAATGCAGGAAAGGAGTCAGAAATGGCTTGGAATACCAGGGAGATACAAAAAAACCCCATAGGGGAACTACATGAACAAATTTTGTCTGCAAGGCTACCCCTACCACCACAATGGGTGGTGGTGTCCCAGAAGAGGAAGGCCATGGTAACACCCAAGGCTCATCTCTCCTTGGCCGAGATGATGGCACAAATGTAGAATACTCCCAAGGCCAAGAAAGCCCAGAAAATCCATACTCTTTGGATTGGGCCAGGCGGAGATACAGTTATGATAATCACAACACCTTCCCTAGATGCAAATGAAGCAATGACAAAGGCCGATGAGTAGGCCATCACCAAAATATCGATGGGGAAGAGAGGGAAATAGTGCAAACTATACCTGTTAAAAGCAGCGACCAAGGCGGTAGAGGCCTATTATGAAAAGGAGGCCTAGAAATCCAGGGAAAAAAAGGAAAAGAATGCAAACCTCACGAGATTCTGACACAGCTTGTGTAGCCTATTACTACCATTTCCCTAGAAGTCTCCACATCTCAAGCACCGCTCGCTTAGGGTGACATAGATTCAGTACGGGATATGAAGAGAAAGGCCCAAGCAGTTGATGAATGGGTTACCGAACAGGTGGGAAACATCTGGAATTTCTTAGTATCCACACTCTCAGACTTATATGCGGCCAACAATATCCTACACCAGGCTAAAATTACTATCTCCATCTGGGAGGGGGACATTGAAAATTATGAAGCATGGAAGGCTGAGTTGACAGAACTCATTGGCATTAGAGTGTCTCTGAGGCCAAAATTTGGGGAGAGGAGTCTTTTGACTTTGTCCAGACCTAGCACTCCAGACTTGACCTCACATTGGAGGTAATCAAGAAACTGGTAGGGACCTTGTGTGAAAAAGTCCAAGAAGTTCAATATTCTTTTAATTTATATAAGTCATTCATTTTGAAGGTCTCCAGAGTTTATCCTTTTAGTACTGAAACATGTACTCTGAAGGAACACATCATGGGGAAATTTGATGAGCTAATGGAATCTCGATATCAATCCCCAGAGGGGGTAGATGGAGAAAAAATGACACAGATAACTCGCATGGTGCTCCAAGGTCACGATGCAAAAAATATGGCCGTAGAGTTCAAAGAAAATACCTCAAATCTAGGTGAGCAGGTGGGGGTGGCCAAGTACTATCGGGCCGGCCTCAAGGACATAGACAAAGATAGAAACACCTAGCTCCTAGAAACCTTCAATGATACTAAGGAACAATAAAATTCTCTGGGTTTTGGAGATGATCACCAGAAGATGTATGTTGTATTCTTTATTCTTTGGGGATGCAAGCTTCTGGATCCCAAAATTCCATATCCAATATTCTTGAATTCTTTAAAGTGGCTGGTGTCCCAGATCCCAAGGCTGACCAGTCACTTTCAAAGTAGTTAATAAGGATGTGAGGAGGTGGGTGACTCCAATGGTGCACGTCAGCTCAACAAGATGGTTCTAACAGGTGGTCTTCCCAAGGTGTTGCTCCAGCATAACACCTGGTGCATTGGAGATAAGGAGCTACTTTTTCATTGATGAGGCATGTAGCCTTGATCCCCGGGGGATCAGATTTCTTCTTTTCTCCCTCTGACTCTCTTCTCAAGGCTAATTCTTCCACTTCTTTCTTGTCTTTAGTATCAGCCATGGGGAATTATATTATATTGTTTAAGTTTAAGGTAAGTTAGATTAATTTTAGGGAAATCTTGTGTATAAATAATAAGTCTGACCTCATTCCAAGGGTCAAAAAAAATGATGATTTTGTAGTCCATACCTATAGCATTTTCAGTTTCTCAGTTCTTAGTTGCAGAGCTCAATGCTCCTTAGTTGTTAGAAGATATTAGTAGTTAGATGCTCCCTTGGAGCCGCCATTATTGTATGCACCAGTGCTGGCTGGAAACATGTTAATGAAGAAGGAAGGATTATATCAATGATGTTGTTAGCATTCTGATCTTTGGATTAACGTTCTTTTTGTGCTATATGTTCCTTATGTCCCTTGCTCTAATGTTTTAAGTAGATTAATGACCTCCTTTTTCCTCACTATTGGATAAGTATGAACTATTGGTTCTATATTTATTCAGTATTTAGTGTAGCATGTTAGAGCATGGTTGATGTTTTGAATGTTTGGCATAAAATATAAGTAGATGAAGTACTTCTAACCCTGGCGTATCTTTTGAAGTTATTTGGTAACTAATGAATTATTTCAAGAAACCTCACTTACCTAAATCCTCAGAGTAGATGAGCTGAGATAACCATCTATCCCCTCAAATTAAATAGCCACACTCCCAACTAAGCCCCCGCACTTTCGAGACCTGACTCTTAGGTGCATGAAGGCCTGGAGAATCTCATTTCTCTAGAAAACCTTTATAGTAGAAGTTAGCTGGTACCCCTATACCCAGTGACAACTTACCTCTATTGGCAGACCCGATCACAAAGTCCCATCAATAGGTGCAAAATTTATTATATAACAATTCTAGCATGCCTGGTGAGACCACAAAAGAAGTTCATCTTTCAAGAATATGTCATCTCTGATATGTTGACTACATAGTTCTGACCATAAGAGGTTTCTCTTCAAGGCATATCTAGTGACTCTATTGGTTTTAAGAACAAATACCTAGTCCTAATAAGGCTTATGCCAAAAATAGATCCCTGTTATGGCAAGACAATTTGCATTTGTACCCTTTAATTAGGGTAGTCCATTAAATTTTTCCCAACACCATGATGTGCATCTAGTAGCACTAAAAAGTATACCTTCTTTCATAGGTGAAAGCCAAACAACAACTTGTGAGCACATAAAAGATGCGGCTACCATCCATAGTATACATAATATCATTAAAGAAGATGTGGCCACCAAGTTGTTGGTAGGCTCCTCTAAGGGTAAAGCCCTAAAATGGTTTAGAACTCAAGCAGTTGGCTATATTAATTCATGGGATAGACTTGGAGAAATCCTTAACAAATACTTTAAGGATAAATTAGACTCTTTATCTCTATAGAGAAACTTTGATTCATCAAGAGAGCCCCTTAGAACAAATGACAAATTTTAATGGTAGATTTCTCAAGACATGGAATAGGATTCCTGTTAATATAAGGCCTTTAGCAGATTGTTATTTTTTATATTTCTTGAGAAGCTTGAGTAGTGATATATATGTCATGATTTATTCTTTAGGAGAAACTTCATTACCCCAGGATTTTGATATAGTTGTTAAGGCAGAAAATCATCTAGTTTAGGTTGGTATGATAACCCCAAGGCCACCCATGCCTATCTCCCTTGTTTTTCAACCCAACACGCCTCTAAAAATTCCTCCATTCAACCCCATACCCACTATTTTAGCACCTCAAGCTAGCTCAAGTAGTGAGGAATCCAAAGAAGGCCCTTCCCAAGAGCTGCAAGAATTAAGAAGTAGTCAACAAGAAATGAAGAGCTTAGTGCAAATGATGAATAATGAGTTAATTAATATGGATGGACAAAATCAAGGTCTCAACTAGCAGTACCAACCTCAAGGACAATCCAATCAACAAAGTAGACCATAGTATCAAGACAATTATCAATGCTAAAGACAAAATTTGATAAAGAGGTCATTTCATCCCTACAATCAAGTCAAGAAGGTGACCCCAACAAAAAACACCCGAGCAGTTGGCTGTCACTCAAATCCATTTCTTTGGGAAGAAAATGTTGGATTATTCACCTATTTTCATGAACTATGAGTTTCCTAGTGGAGAAAATTCAATAGTACTACAACAAGAGGTAGTATCTTGTCAAGCATGTCTTGCTTAGGTGGAAGTGTAGCAAGCTATTGGGGAATCTCATCAAAGAGAGATGGTTACAAAGGAGCAATAGTTGAAGGATAAGGTCTTCAATTTCCCAAGCTTAAAAAGGTATGTCTTCTATGTCTCCATCTAAATCCTCTAATTTTATCTTCCCAAGTTTTAGGAGTAGTCATTCCTTCCAAGAGCCTATACTTGAGTATTTTCAAACCACCACTCTGTAAGGGCAGTTCTTTCAAGACATTTTTTTATCCCAAGAGACTTCTCTAGTCTCTCAAGGTACTAAAATCCCATCAAAAATTGCATGGACTCTACCTCCTGGCTATCAGATGCCAAGTATTTTCAAGGATATTAGTCAAGCATCAGAGTAAGGACTTGTGGTAAATGAGAATTCATGTGAGGAGGAGAGAAAATCAGAGGTGTCAGTGATGAGTGATGACTGTGACAAGTTGGGACAATAAGGTGAAGAAATGGAGATTGATTCTCAACCTGAGCCCTTGGTTGATTTATTTGATGAGCTTCCCCTTTTTGTTGAAGGAGAAGAAGGAATGCCATTACCTATGGTTGAAGGTTGATTAGGAAAGAAGGATCACCATTAGTAAGGGATTTCCAAAGATGAAGATGTTATGTTTTTTTTGGATGAGCTACCTAGTTTTGTTGAGCAGGATGAGGAAGAAAGAGTCATGGCCACTTTTGCAATTTTGCACCAGCTGGACAAAATTTATCCTGATGATATGCTAATTCATGAGTCTAAAATTATGGAAGAGGGTTTCCAAGGAAAGAACATAGACAAAAACCTTGAATAAAATGATTTTTCCAACATCATAGAGGTTTTTTGTGACAATTTGAATGAGAAATCTTTGTCCCCTGGGGAAATGGTTCAAAGTTATGTGTCTGTTGAAAGAGGCCTAGTCTTAGATTGCTCTCTTCCTAAGTATTTTATGTGTAAACATGAGTTGGAACCAATTCCATTTTTTCCATACCTTTAGGGAATTGATAGTTATGAAGATCTCTCTTCTTGTTCTTTTAAGGATATTGACCCTCTGACCATGGAGAATGAGTTGATGAGATTTCCTGTGTTGTAGATTAACTCTGAAGATTTGAATTCAAATCATAAGAAGGATACAATCAAAGAGAGCTCAAATTATGTCATCTCAAGATTCTTCCCTATTAGATACTTGTCCCAAGAAGATTTTAATGAAGCATCCTCATATGATCAATTTGAGGTGAGTAAGTTTGACCCCATTTTTCAAAAGGCAATTCTTTATTTCTTGACATACTTTTATGTGCCTCATATCTTAGTGGCTATGCTCATGCTTATAATGCAAGATATCCTAAGGAGGAAATTTAGCTATTTTAACATTCCAATGAATGGTTTTGTTTGACCATTTTTTATGTACTGGTTAGTTTAGTTTAGGTTAGTTTTCCTGATTTCCTCAAAGTGCTTGGGCATAGTAGTTGTTTTTGCTTGTATAGCTCATTTCCTATTTTGGCTATAGTTCCTCCTCTTGGTTTCAATCCTCCTACCTCACAGAAGTATTTTTTTTCTAATGTAGACCCCTATTCCCAATGGAATGTCATAAGGCCACTAGTTATATATGTCTAGCAGGGTGACATTCATCAGAAATTGCAAAAAATGTGACCCAAAACTCCTATCCTATGCAATTTAGGCTACAAGTGTAGTAAATAAGGCTCCCACAAGGGTAGAGCCCATCTTGTATTGTTTTTATCATTGATCCTGGTCTTTTTCTTGCTCTTCATGTTTTCTAGGTCTAGTTTTAGCCTTGTTTATATCTTGAAAACCCTCCATAGCTTCAAAACCCTATGAATTCATGACAAACCCTAAGTTCTTGGTGGCCCAGTCTAATTATTCATTACCTTTTCAATGCCACTTAACTTCTTAATTATTCATGTGTGCATTAAAATCTCATTGGTTATCTCTTAGGCATGCAACCTAGAAGGAATATTCTTTTTATTCAGTGACTTCAAGATTTTCTTCACTTGCGTAAACTTGTAAGGAAATGGAATATGCTCTTTTCATCAGGAGATTTAATGTGGGTTGTTGATGTAGTTTCAGATCACATCGATGGTGTGATATCTCAGATTAAACCCTGGGATTATGTCTCCATTCCATAACTCAGGGACTCTATTTAGTCACGTAATATCTAAATGAACTCAAAGTTAAGTCTGGTTTATTTTTTATTTCCATTACGGGATCTCTAAGTGGACTTGAGGTTAAGTTATTTGTTCTAAGATCACATGCAGATCGTTGATCTTTTTCTAATCCTACATCTCGCGCTAGATCTCGTGATAAAATAGGGGTCAAAGAATTCATTTGGAGACTTTGAGATTGCTTTAGTCATTTGATATAATAATCTGAATTAGAGTTAGAGACATGGTTTAATTTTTCCTTATTTGTGTCATTGCAAGATAGACTTGGAGTTAAGAGAAAGATTTGGAGACTTAACATAGACCATTAATCTCATCCCAGATGTGCTATTGGTGCTAGATCTCGAGAAAAAGTAAAAAAATTAGTAAATATTAGGAGATTACGTGTAGATTGTCGATCGTGTTTAGATTTTGTGGATGGCGTAAAGTCTTGAAATAAACCTTGGGGTTAATTAATGATCGAGTGACTTGGAGTTTCCTTGAATCGATGAATCTCCACACATATCCATATCAAGGAAGGTTAAGTCAAGATCAGTTCATGGTTTTCAACTATATAAGATGAGTTGTTGATTTAGTTATGATATTGGGGATGGCGCATAATCTGAGAATAAACCTCGCAGTTAGAAAATCATCTTGCAACATGGAGTTTCTTTTAGTCACATGATCTTAGAATGGATCATGGTCAAGGTAGCTAGAGTCAAGTTAGTTTCAGAGTTTGCAAAGATAAAATCTTGGTTGTTGATGCTGAGATGATCTTAGGGCTGGTGCTAGATCTTTGAATTAAACCATGGTTAGGCCAGATACTTGGATATTGAAAGATACACTCAATCGCGTGATCTAGGGATGAATCAGAGTTGTAATGTAGTGAAATTAAAGTAATGATCTGAGTCATTGATCATGTTTTGTTCTTGTGGTTCTCTCATAATCTTGAAATGAAATGGAATATTCTTCTATGGTCTAGAGATTAAACACAGATCATTGATCTTGAGTCCGATCTTATGGATGACATGAGATATTGAAATAAACTCAAGGGTAAAGAAATGATCTCACAACTAAGAGACATAAAGGATTTCACACACCCGATGTTAAAGATGTTTCAAAGGAAAATTGAGGCTAGGGTCAGAACTAAGGTATAGTCTTTGAGCAAGTCCCATTTGATTGAATGGTATACATAAAGCCTCAATGCAAAGATTCTCAAAATATATCCATTAAGGCATCATGCCTTGAAGACATGTTTCCATTGTAGGCCAAGCTGGGAAAAGAAGAACTAAACTTAAAAACCAATCAAGTTTAGTTTGATCGGACAGATTGCGCAAAGCCTCAATGAAGAAGTGATCAAGTATAATGATTAAAGCATTGCACCAAGATGACATTTATAACTCATTATTTCATGGATCTTAGTGTTACACAAAAGATAAAGCCATAAAAAGTAAATAAAATTAGATGGCTGGTGTAAAGGTTTGATAATAAAGATGAAGATGTTTAATCTTTGAGGCATTGCACCAGGTCGCCATGTGTCTATGATCAAATCTAAACTCGAAGTCAAGATAAAGATAAAGATAGATCAACAATTTTGTTTTAAATAGGAAGGAAAGTCATTTTCTGAGCCATTGATATAGACATCCGTGCCACTTGTGACCATTATAAACAGATTTTCAAATATTCAAATCTGATTTTTGGGGTTTCATGGTGGTGGCGTGGTCTTTCAAGTTGCAGACAAGAGAGATGGGTCGAGACGACTTCTCTAATCAAATTTATTGTGATGGGAGATGTATTCATGACTATATCTAATCTTCTAAGATATTTCCTGACTGCATTAATGAGGAGACATGACTATTTTAGGGTTCTCTATATTGTTTATTGAATATCAATTGTAACCCTAATTCTATCCTAATTGATCGATGGATTGACTCACAAGCCTGTGTGCTAGAGAGGTTGTATATAATTAGTTTTAGAATCTTTCATAGATAGGTTTTTCATCTTATGCAAGACTTTCTATGGCATTCTATCTGCCCTCAGGTTTTCATTTATTTGTGATTTCTCATTGAATTCCAGAATATGCAAAGGAATTTTATGCGATTTTCTCTATCCCTGGGATTTCTTTTCTATATTTCTCTTATCTAAATTATAACATAGTGGTTGGTATTATAGAAATCTAGGATTTCTTGAGCCCTCTTTCATTATGCATCTTTTTGCACTATTGTGAATGATTTGACTAAGATGATCTTGTGGATATTGTTCAATCCCCTGTCATTTTGTCTCATTCATGTTCCTATTTGCTGGAGTGGATGTTTGTTTGCAAGTCATAGTCTGTGTCTCTTCTATTGAATATGCTATTATTTGTGAAATGTTCTCTTTCCCTGAATAGCCTCTTTTTATTTTATACCTCTCTATGAAATACTTATACAAGCCTTTTTAGGAAGTTGTGTTCTGCTAGATTCAAGATTTCAAGCTAGTTTTGGTCACAGTGGTATGATTCATGTTACCTTCAGTGTATCACCTAGTAGGATACTTTGTTTTTTCAGTCATTTCCCTTTAGTTATCCTTCCATCCCTTTTCCTCCCAAGTTTACTTTCATCTTTAAAAGAACATAAGGTGATTATCAAAGAGGAAGCAACCTAGAATCTGGAGGCTTCACTTCAATTAGCAGAGGTCCCACAACCTAGAAGTTATTCCCATGTTATACTATATTTTTAGGCTCAAGTGCGTAGTAGGGTGCAAAATTTAGTGTATAACAGTTAAAACATGATATCCAAGACCTCATTGATAGTGAAACAATTGGAGTGGAAAATCATGCAATGAATAGTGATCATAAGGAATTTAAGGATCCCTTGCCTAAATATGAGAGAGAAGAATCTTCTAAGCAGGGTGTTAGAATTAATCACATGTATATCACCTCAAATGATAAGGTCATACACATGATTGAGCCAGTCTCTCTTGAGTATTGTAACACTATCATTGTCAAGAATAATAAGAAAGAGTCTAGAATAGAAAACATCATGACCCAAGCACAAGAAAAGGTCACCTTGGGCAAAGGAGGGTTTTCAAACTCCTCCTCATCTCAAAATCAACTAAAAACATCCAAATAGTGGGTGCCGACTAATAAACAACCAACTGTGAGTGCCTCCAAGTTATCTCAATCTAAAAAACTGGCTTCATCCCATGCTGCAAACTATAGCATCGTCAAGTAATTGCAAAGAACAATCGCGCAAATTTTGATTTTTAAATTTCTCAAAATCTCTTCGGCTCATAGAGAGATCTTATATAAAGCTTTGTGAACCTCCAATGTCCCTAAAGACTTGGATGTAGATAGGTTTCAATCTATGGTTGCTCATTTGACTTCACCACATTACCTATCCTTTTCATAGAAGATGATAACTCCTTGAGTCATCCACATAATTTTCCATTGCATATTGAAGTCATATATGATTCATAAAAACCACATCAAATGAGGCTTGCTAGATAGAGGCGTAGGGGGTTGAACATGTGTGCATAAAAACTAATTAAACAATTGGGATTTTTAGAATATGCCATTGATCCAAAGAATAAAATTACCATAAAGGCATATGATGACCAAGAGAGATCTTCCAAAGGTCTCATAACTCTTCCCATCAAAGTGGGTCCTGTGGATAGGGATGTCACTTTCCAGGTGTTAGATCTTCCATTGTGTTACAACATCTTGTTGGGAAGACCCTTGATACATGAAATGAAAGCATTCCCATCCACCTACCAGCAGTGCATCAATTTTCCATTCAACAATGTCAATGTCAGCATTCCTCCAAACACTAGCTACACATGTAATGCACTGCATCAGGAAACATACAGTTTCATACCCCATAATAGAGAGGCTTCGACTTTAGAGTCAACTAGTGAGTTACTAAAAGAAATGGAAAAGAATTTGAAGATAAAATATATCTGTATGGGTGGATACATAGTTTAACCCATACTATCAATCACATCTCTTCCCACATCACCTAGGTCTTATGGGAGACCTTTAGAAGAGATTAAACTTATAATATATTGAGCAATCTATGATGGTGACTTTGTTAAAGACAACATACCATTAGAGGATAAAAAAGAAGAACAAGCCATTTTGGATTAGCTATATAAGGAGCCTAAAAACAATGAGATACAATAATGTGAAGTATATCTAGAAACATATGGAGTGGGGTATGAGCTAGCTCAAAAAATGACTTATTAAGGAAAATGACCTATTGGATGTAATCTGAATGGACTCTAGGAACTAGTCTCTGTTGAATTCAGACAACCTAGGGACATAACTGGTCTAGGGTTCTTATCAAGGAAAGAACAAAGAGCCAAAAATCCTCTATATAAAGGAAAGAGACATCAGGTTCATCTAGATGAAGATGACTAAAACACAATAGAACAAAGCACTCACACACCCACTCGCAAGTGGGATGATTCTAATAATTCTAACGAAGAAGATGTGTATACTTGTCCTATTCCTCTCAATATCCTGCATCTTCTCTTCTAAGAAGAAACACACCAGGTCAATGCTACTGAACAACATGTTGTAGAGGAATCACCAATGGATTTTAATCAGTCAAAAACCACTACATATAAACAAGATCCAAATACAGAAGAAGGGAATCTAACCATAGTAGAGTTCTTAGACAAAACTCTTCCAAACTGGGGGAAACAAGTGGACTTCACTCACATCCTAAATATTGTTGATCATGTTGAAATAGACTATCACAAGTATGAGTTTGATAGTTTTTCAGAAGGGACTCAAGACAAGGAGGTGGATACTATCCAACAGTACGTAACTCTGTTTGAGGGAGGTGAAGGTTTAGGGTTGAGGTCTAACGTGTTAGATCCTCTAATCCCTCACGTGGGCTTTTACAATGTTGTTAGGGCTCTTGTTGATTTAAATGCATCTATACAGGGTACTGATTTAGGTCTCTATGTGATGGTCTAGGTTTATGATGAACATACTATGAGTACCCTCGAACCTTTCAATTCATTACCTCTCCTACATCTTGAACTCATTGATTGGGTTTTTCAAACACAACCCATAAACATCTTTGCATTCCCCAATGAGTATGCGCTATCATGCTACCTGAACCCTATTGAACCTATGACTTCTTGCACCAGTGAACCTAGCGTGAATATGACTGAAACAAATATCAAGTACCTCAGTCATAAAATACAAATGAAAAAAGAACAAGAATTCTAAAGGCTAAAACCACATTGTGGTTATTTCATACCATAAAATAGTCAAAAGAAAACACACATCTGATGGTGAAAACCTCTCTGAGGTGCCAAAGGATGGGGTACTTGATATCCTTCCTACTCACTTCCAAATGTGGTCGTTAGTATTTACTGAACCGACACAACATGTGAACATTGGGACATAGGAACATCCACACATCATCCATGTGGTATAATCTTTATCAACAACATAGCTAAAATAATTTACTGAATTATTTAAAGAGAAAAAAAAATCAAATTTACATGGAGTTACTCAGACTTGCCTTGTTAGGATCTAAATTTGATCATGCACCATCTCTCTATCAAACCTGGAGTGAAACCAGTAAAACAAAAACTCCAAAAAATGTATCCTTAGGTTTCTCTGTTGATTAACGCTGGACTAGAAAAGTTGCTAAAAGATGGATTCATTCGAGCTTTTTATTATGCCAAGTAGATTTCAAGCATTGTACCAGCATCCAAACTAGACAAATCTATCAGAGTCTGTATAAACTTTAGTGACCTGAACAAGGCTTGTCCAAAAGATGTATTTCCTTTACCCAACATCGATATGATTGTGGAAATGACAACTCGGTATCAAATGTAATCCCTCATGGATGGATTATTTGTATATAACCAGATTATCATTGCTCTAGAAGATCAGGAAAAGATAGCATTCACATGTGCTTGGGGCACCTTCTGCTAGAACATTATGCTCTTTAGACTAAAAAATACAAGAGCTACTTATCAAAGGGCTATCAGAACAATCTTCCATGACATGATGGAAAAAAATATGGAAGATTATGTGGATGAAACACTGGTTAAAACTATGGAAAGATCCACACACCTACAAGATTTGGGTAAAATCCTTGATAGAATGGAGCAGTTCAAGCTTCGAATAAACCCAAAGAAGTGTGAATTTGGGGTAACCTCTAGAAAATTGTTGGGTTACATTGTTTCGTAAAAAGGAATTGAGGTAGATCCTGAAGAGGTGCAAGCAATCCTAGACATGCCACCACCTAAAAACATTAGTCAAATGAGGACAATGCAAGGAAGAATTCAATCCACCGGGAGATTTATCTCACAGTTAGCAGACAAATCCCAACCATTCATGAAAACATCTGTGTAAGGGAGTGACATATGAATGGGATGAAGAATGAAAAAATAAATTTGATCAAATTGAAGCATAGTTGGCTAACCCACCGGTATAAATTCCTCATACATAAGGAAAACTATTAATCTTGTATAAATCTACCACGAAAACATCACTAGGGGCACTTCTAGAATAGGAAGATGAAGAAAAGAAAGAGAGAGCCATCTACTACATCAGTACAACCTTGGTCTCTTATGAGATGAACTATTCAATGATAGATAAATCCTGTCTCACAGTTCTATTTGTGTCTCAGAAATTGAGACATTATATGTTAGCACATTCTAAAAAATTGGTTGCAAAGATTGATCCACTAAAATACCTTTTGAGTAAGGCAACTTTGACTGGAAGAATAGCTAAATGGGTCATGCTCCTTAGTGAGTTTGACATTGAATACATTGAGCACAAAGAAATTAAAGGACAAGCCATTGCAGATCAACTAGCTGACACTCCATTACAAGATAATCTCCCAATCAACGCTGAATTTCCAGATGGTTCCATTCTGCACATAATACACAGGTCATGGAAAATGTTCTTCAATGGATATTTTACACAACTAGGATCAGGTGCAGGTGTCTTGTTCATAAAACCTCAAATCTATTTTCTACCGAAGGCATAAAAGTTGTTGTTCCCTTCTTCAAATAAAATTGTTGAATATGAAGCCTTGCTTAATGAAATCAAACTAGCAATTGAATAGAACATATCAGAGCTACAAATCTATGAGGACTCCCAGCTCATCATCAACTAAACCAATGATTTCTATCAAAATAAGGATGATAAAATCATGCCTTATATGAGAATGGTTGACGAATTTAAGAAATAATTTACATACATCACATTCCAGTAGGTCTCGAGGACACAAAATAGAGTAGTTGATGCCATGGCTACATTAGCATCCTCACAACTGTAAGAGGAAGACTTTCGCTATGAGTTACTGGTGGAAGAACTTCATTTCCCTTCCTAAAACTCCCCATACTCCCACATGGTATGTTCTATCATAGGAAATGAGTCTTCCCCATACAAACATGTCAATGCCCACCTCCACCGTCAGGTCATCCCTGATATGCTTACCCACAATGAATGCCAACACCTTATCCAAAATGCCTCATGGTATGTTATCATAGATATAGATATTTATAGATGAGGAATAGATGATACTTTTATTAGGTATCTAGAAAAAAGAAGAGTCTACATGTCCATTGGCTGAGGTCCATGATGGTATTTATAGTTCTCACTCTAATGGTCTGATTCTGGCCAAAAAAATTGCTAAGAGCAGGGTACTACTGGCTAGATATGGAAAAAGAAGGAGTAACATATGTAAAGATGTGTAATAATACCAACTACATGAAAATTCTCTAGCAAGGGAACTGATTCCCTTTATCACACACTGTCCCTTCTAATAATGGGCATTCAACCTCATCGATCAAATACACCCATCTTCTTCTAATGAGAACAAATTCATCATCAACGCCACTGATTATTTCACAAAGTGGGTAGTGGAAGTTCCACTAATCAAGGCTATAGGCCAATAGGTGGCCCTATTTATTCTGAATCATATTATCTATAGATATGGCATTCCTTCAACCATTATAACTGACAATTGAGGGAAGTTCAAACACACCAATATTGAATAACTTTGTAAGAAGTTTAGGATCAAACAACACTGCCCTTAAATTTATTATCCACACGTTAATGGACAGGTAGAGGCCTCCAATAAAAAATTTCTGAAAAATATTGCATCGTATTGTGAACAAATCTGGATGGGATTGGCATATATAGATCAATCTCATACTATGGACATATAGAACAAGTATCAGAACACCTATTGGGGCTACCCCCTTTTCTCTTGTCTATGGAGAAGAAGCAGTATTAGCCATAGAAGTAGAACTCCCATCTTTGAGCGTTTCTCTATGATGACTTATCATGGATGAAGATCATAGAGTCTCAAGGTTGCAATAACTAGAACTCCTGGATGAATGTTGGCAAGTGGCATTCAATCTATTCAGAGCTTACTAGAAAATAATGTCTATAAGTTATAATAAAAAGGTCAAACCAAGAGAGCTTCAGGTGGGAGACCTAGTGTTGATAGAAAACCCTTGTAACCAGTCACATAGAGAATAAAAGGGGAGATTTAAACCCAAATGGCAGGGACCTTATATCATTTCTGTAGCATTTGGCTCCGAAGCCTATCAAATCTCCACACATGAAGGAGAACACCTCCCGATCCCATCAACACTCAACATCTGAAGAAGTTCTACACCTAAGGCATTCTTGGTGATCAACACCATGTATATACTTATGATCCTAAAAAAATAGTAAAAATTGAAAAAATTCTTGAAAAAAATGATCATGTTGATGAAAAACTGGCCAAAAGATGCCTTGCTACATCAATCCAAAAAATAAAAAAATATTAAAATAAAAAAATGAGAAAATAAAAAAAAATTGAAAAGGAAGAAAAAAGTGCCTTGGTGAAAACCTGGTAAATAGGTGCCCTGGTAGAAAAAAAAAAATCTCTACTAAGTAGGTGAAAAACTGGTAAACAAGTGCCTCTTTTACCTTAGCACTCCATCTATCAATGCTCAGTCTTGGAAATCTTTTTCTTCAGTTTGTACATAAGATTTCAGTCACTTTTGTGACACTTTGGTTCTTTTGAGAACCCTCCTGGCTTGAAACCAATCTAGAGTCATAGTCTGGTGGTAATTGAATCATCTTTGTCATCGCAGTATGAGTCAATTCAATCATTGCAATTTGATTTTTTTCCATGGGTCCCCAACTTTGATCGCATCTTTGGCTTACACAAGAGTTGGTAATCTTGTCATTTCTTAAGGACAATTCGCTACTAACACACAGGTGTTTCTCAACACCCTAATCAACAGTGTTTCTTAACACTACCAATTTGGACACATCTCTATTTATCAACACACATTAGGTAACAAAAATGTAAACAACAGGTTGATAACACTCAAATACATCACACTCACAAGCACGACGATGTTTCTCAACACCTCATACTGCATATACACATGCAAAAAATTTGAAACTAGCTAAAGTATGTTGAACTTTCATTTTGTCTATTGTCTGTTCTCATTGATTTTTATTATTCTTTTCTTTATCTATTTCTTGTTAAGGTGGTCTCGATGATCCTAAAATGTCAAATAAATAGGGTTTATGTGATAAGATCTCCTGCATTAAGGTAGAAAATCCTCACATCCCTTGATCCTATTTACTTGCATGCCATGGTGAGGTTGGAACTATCTCCTTGATTGTTGTTTCTCTTCTTATTTATGCAAGATCACACTCATGGTTATCTTGGATTTGAATACCCCGAAATTGGTGTACTCTTGCAACATCAACTAGAAACAACGTTTAGGTCATCTCAGCTTTTGTGCCCTGATGCTTATGTTAGTTTCTCATATCTTATCCAATTAAAGTCATATTCATATTCTTATGGTCGTAGTGGCCCTAGTAAGGATTGTATCAACTTCGATGTTCCAAAAATGCTTGATGATGAAAATTTTCAAAGCTAAAGGTTCAGTGACTACACCTTAGGTTGCAATGATGTTATTCTTTCATTTGCATCTACTTGGTGTTAAATATGCATAATATCATTATCACTCTCCAATGTGAAGGATTTGAAGCTCCCATTAGTTGATCTATTATTTGGCAAGTGGTTAATTGTATGTTGATTGATGTGAAAATGACACCCCTAGCTAATTTGACTATCCTGGTTCCATTTTTGCTATCAAAATCAAAATATGAAATCATTTTACTTGTCATTTTGGATGTTTGAGTTTTCCAGTCAACTATAGCTAACCACTTGTACAATCAATTTTTTTTGGACTCCAACCATTGAAAATCTCTCATGGTTTTCTTCTACACAATTCATGCCATCAATTTTAGTCATATCTGGTCAACAAGACTTCCCATCAAGTAAAAATTCTATCCTAACTGCTTGGGACCTATTTCTAATCAGATCAGCTTCATCTTGCATCATGTTATCAATTGAATTTCTTCTGATCACTAGGGCACCTAGCGATATTTGAATTCTTCTCCCAAGGGGGCAGGATTAGGACATCAACATTCCAATGATCACATCCTCAATCAAGACCCCATCACTTGGGGCACCTCATCTTCATTGCCTCAAATCAAGTTCAGATCATCTTAAATCAAGGTAACCTAATCAATCATCTTATACATTAGTCTTTTATGAGTCTTATATGAGTTGTTCATTATTGAAACCAGATATATTAATGAAATTGGCTTCATCTCTTCAAATCAAGTCAATTTTCTTATTAATCAAATCTCTTAACGGTAATCACTTTCATCGCTTCAAATAAAAATTTGTTATTCATTAAAACCAATAAAATGGTGTAAGAATCTCTAACAGATGTTTAGTTTCATCACTTCAAATCAAACTAAGCATTATGTCATATATATTTTGATCGCTAGTCATCCAATCAAGCTCAGAGTGAGTCTTCTTCAAAATAATGGTTTCATCGCTTCAAATCAAACTGTTTTGGGTCTTATCACTAATAGGTCTTTGAATAAATGTGTTGATCGTACATGAATTCAAAGAGGGGTAAATATAATGACCTAAAAGTGGTCACCTAAACCCTAGATGCCTAATCTCAATCACATATCAAGAAACCCTAATCTTGATTATTCTAAGTCCTAAACCAAATAGGGAATTCATCAAATTCAAGATAATCTGACCTGAACCCTAGGTCCTAATCAATCATATCACTTGATTAATTAATTAATTCCTAAAATCATATTACATAGGCAAATAAACCTTATCTTAGTTATCCAATTAATATTATAATATATTAATTAAATAAATTACTAAATTGTCAATTAAATTTAAAAAGGAATTAAATCAATAAAATTAAGTTTACAATGCATTTCAAATCTTTTAATTTTTAAAAATGCATATTATTTCATCAATTTCAGTTAACTGATTCTAGAATTGGAAACAATCATGTTTAGTTCAATCAACTTATTCTATTCTATTTCTCATTTTGGAAACATTTTAGTTCTGATTAAGTAAAAGTAGGATTTGAAAGGTCCCAAAACCTTGTACAATAGCAGCAAAATATAGGTCAAAGAAAGACAAAAAAACAACTGTGGAGCCCCACCAAACAAGCCAAAGGAACTAACTATAGTTCCAACCAAAAGGAAAAAAAGGCCCAACCAGCCACAAACAAGGCAATCAAGATTTACATTTTTTCCCATCTTTATGTGAACATAAGTTCATATCAAATGAAGGAGTGGAAAATTTAACTTTTATTTCCCTTAACTATTGTCCATCCATCCTCCACCTTTTCAACATCCTTCTTCCAGTGCAAAGAGGAACCAGAAGAGCCTGCTAAAGGGCAGGTCACAATCCCAGCCACAGGAGCAGCAAGACTGGCTCCACTATCATACCCCAAGATCCTCCTAGGAGAATGATGAGCCACTTAACCAAGAGCACCAGAAGACAAAAATTCTGAACCAAGGACAGCAGATCAGTAATCTACATAGGGACAACATTAGCATCATCATTAGAAACTCCAGCCAGAGCTTGATCATTCTAAGGAGGAAAAGTAGTCGATCCCCCATCCATGAAATCTTTAAAAACCATATAATGTTTTCTAGAATCCCCCGGCCACCAAGAAGGTGATTTCTTTGATTTAATCTTACCAGATACACACTGCATAGTAAGATGGCCAGTCTTGTGGCATTTCCTACATCTGTATGGGATACCTTTGTAATCAATATTCTGAATCTAAGAGCCCTTAGAAGAGGCCAAGGTGATCTTCTTAGGAATACCCTTGGAAATATCCATCTCCACAAGAATACGAGCATACTGTTAGGATTAGGATCACTGAGAGGGGGGGGATGAATCAATGATCTATCTATTAATACTTTTTCTTCTTATCTCAAATATTAACTTTAATGCTTAAGTACTAAATTGAATATCAATGCAAGTAAGATAAACATACACAACTCATAACACCAAATATGATTATGGGGAAACCCAATTCAAGTGAAAACCCTGGTGGGAATTAGTACCCATTAATATTCTGTACTAGTTTCTTATTATCCTTATTAGAAGATCCTTAACCCCGTTAGGAGTTGTCTTTATAATAAATGAAGTACAGTGACCTTGTTAAGGGTCAGACCCTGTTAGGATTATTTTACAATAACCTTGTTAGGGGTGGTGGACTCACTATCCAAGAGCACACTGCTCAAATGGTGAAGGCTACAACCTTCTGGATCTTTGATACACACTATATCTGCAAGGTGAACTGTTGCTGTGACACTGCTTGTTTGATCAATTCCTTTTGTGTGCTGATGCTTTAACCTCTTGTAAAGCACTATAAAAATCTTAACTACACTCTAAAATCTTCCTCTTCAATATCTATATCATCAACATATGAAAGATATAGCTTTGTTGCTTTAACACTCTGCTCTACTTTTCTTATCTCTGGATTTTGCAACTTCTCCAATCACAAATGACCTTCTATAAGTACTTCCTCAAGGGACACGAACATTTCATCTTTAGAAAACCTTTTACCATCTATCTTGATCACTTAACTAAGCAAAAAACCCTTCATTAAGTTTGTGCAACATCAGTTACAACTACTTTACTCAAACCGAACAAATGCGTCTCTTCACATAGTCCGCTCCACCAAATTAGCTCTAACTTCTTGCTCTAGATGAATCAAGTCATGCGCCTTTAACCAAAAATGATTAGATCACTAAAAATCACTAATCCAAAGATGCAAGTCCTAAGGATATGTGCAAATTTTGTACCAAAACAATCTCTGTCAGCTCTTTCCATGATCTCTGTCCTGTTCTATCATTCACTAGCTGTACCTCTTCAACTGGCTGTATCTTCTTCATACTTGCAGATCTGATCATTCTCTTTTAGAATTATCATGAATACATACTTACATCTTATCTTCAAAGGCACATTCCCTAACTCAGTCGTATGCACATGCACTGATGCTCTATTCTTCTGGTACTCTACTAACTGTCTAGTCTTCTATGCTTAGTCAATTTCTGATCTTCTGATAATGTGTGTTGACTCCAAAAATTCATATGACTTTGTTACCATAATGAAAACACTTAAATAGAGTCATATACACAAGTATATTCAACTTTCCAACAATCTCCCCCTTTGTCATTAATGGCAACAAAGGAATATGGCAAAGTTACTATTTCTACTCTTATAAAAACTCTTTATCTTATATCTCCCTCTTATCATATACCAGACTCCATATTATTCATACTCTACTCCCCCTTTGAAATTAATGACAAAGGTGCTCAAAAACACTTCTATGTACTTACTCAGCATAGACATGTTGATATGCAATCTGCAACTTCTGGATCTGTTTCTCCCAAAATGCAATCTGTGAGTTGACAATCTGTGGATGGGTGCATAATGCATATTGTAGCTTCTCCATTTTCTCCAATTCTGTGCTAGGACCTTGATCATATGAAATAATCCATATTCTATACATTACTTTACTCCCCCTTTGATATTATCTTCTCTTCCTTTTGCTGCAAACTCTTTCAAGGATGCTTGACCAACCTTGAGTGAACTAAGATCAAGTGTAAATTTGCTAACCAATTCATTGAGCCTCTTCTTCATATACTTGTCTTCTGCAATATCTGGTCTATTTCTCATGACTCCTTCATATTATATACTCCCCCTTACTTATTTACTCCCCATAAGTCTAAGTCTATTATGGGTGTCAAACTTGACAACAATGATGATGAACTGTCCAACACTTCAGTCTTCTCTTTTTCTTCTTCCTTTTTTGTGATATCTTAAATCAATAGATCTTCTTGGTGATATAAAGACTTTTCACAAATGTTTCTTCAAACTTGTCTAGATCAATATCCATTTTTTCCATTGATACTTCAACATTATCAACCATGAATGTATCCTCCATGTCCTTGGCCATGGGCGCATAATCCTGTGGACCTGTCATAATAGTTTTATCTTCTTCTTCACATGATATTTCAAATTGTATCTTCAATCAATTCTTCTCTTACATGAACAATCTTTTGTTGTATTCACACTTAGATGATCAATAATAAGTGTGCGCTTCCAAGGATAAGATCAGGTCAGCTCCAAAAAAAATATCTCCAACGGCTATACTGATACTCTCACATAGAACACTGCTCAACAAGATTTTGACCAATTCCACTTAATGAAATTTATGCGCTGAAGCATACTGATAAATCACTTGCGAGATGTTTCAAAGAGTTTCTTGATATCAAACTTTACTAAAGAATGTAATTTTGACACTTTTTTTCTCGACTGCAAGTGCTCCTTTTATTATCCAACCGCTTACTCAATTGCTAAGTAATTTTTCAACTAATTTCTGAAATGACGTGTCCATGCTTGGGCTTTGTTTCAAACTCGAATGAGTTTTCTTAACAAATAATGATCATCAATCTCCTTTCTTCACTGATGAGAACAACTGTACTGCATTAATAATACAAATTTTAGGGCTTCTATGATCTCCAATCATTTATTTTGACCGCAAGTGAGGACTTGGTGATTGCAAAGTAGATTTCTTCTATTAGTACTTGCTGTGTAGACATAGGAAGCAAATGTAACTTCCGTTCTTGTTCCTGATAACGATTTAGATCATGTGCTCTTCCATACAGCACCATAATGTCACCAAACAATTGTAATCCAAGGCGTATACTCAGATGGTGAGTATACCAGCCGCACAGGGGTCTAGAGCTAATCAAGCTCCCCCTATGACCATGAGGGTCATCTAACCAGAAATAGGAGATGCATCTATAGAAGATGCATCTACTACACCATTAACATTGTTATCCTTCTTTACTTCTACCCAGATCTTGCTTTTATCTTCTGTAGCTTTCACAAATCCGATTTCTCCTGCCTCATCTCATAATGAATCTTCTGACTTTTTAGGGATTCCATGTTTCTGCACTCTACATCTGCAATTCTTAGAAATGTGTCCAGCTTTTCCACATGAGTGACAAATGATAGGAGGTCTGATGTTATTATTCATCATGCTACACTGCTTGGCTATGTGTCCATTGTAATTACATATCTGACATGTAATGTTCTAAGGGATTCTAACATTTTGCTGAGGATAACTTCTTTGTCTTTGTTGATTCTGATTTCTTTGATTATTATGATTCTTGTTCTTCTAAATTTATTTACAATTCATAGCTCTATGACCAAATTTATTGCATGAATAATAGTAACCATTGAAGGGTCTTACTTCTTTTTAATTCCTTGCAATATGTCCATGCTTGTTACAGGCATAACAAGTAAGGTCAACTAGCTTGCATTCATCCTTAGGTGGTTCAACATTGTCTTTAGTCTTATTTCCAATCTCCTTGGTATCTGTGATGTCCTTTGGTGATTTCATTCTTTCTTGCATGGCATCAATATGAATTTGTGCTTCATTGTATCCTTTACCACTAGTATCTCCTTTAGCCTTTTGAGCATGCAACTGTGATTCTATTAGATCCTTGCTTGTGTGTAACTTTTCAATATGATTATTTTCTGCAATCAATTCAGATTGCATCTTCTCTTTGTTGTTTATTAGCTCCAAGATTTCCATGTTTTCTTGTCTCAGTTCTTCATCTAACTGCTTGTTTACTTTGACTTGATCATCATAGGCATCTTGATTGTTACATAGCTTTCCATCTAATTCTTCAATCTGATCCTTCAAAGACAAATTTTCTTCATTCAACTTTTTGACTACTCCCAAATCATTTGAAGAACAATTCCTTAATTTTTATTTTTTTTTCAGTTTCTTGATAAGTATTTGCATGTCATTAACTTTTAGTTTAAGATCTTCATTTTGTTTTTCAAATGTGTCAAGTTCTTCAAGGGCTGCTTCAAGATTCTTTTTCAGGTGTTGCATTTCTACCTTTTCCATGATCTCCTCAAGTGGTTAAACTTGTTTTATGAGGACCAGAGCTTTGATACCAATTTTTAGGATTAGGATCACTGAGAGAGGGGGGGGGTGAATCAGTGATCTATCTATTGATACTTTTTCTTCTTATCTTGAATCTTAAATTTAATACTTAAGTACTGAACTAAATATCAATGAAAGTAAGATAAACATACACAACTCATAACACCAAATATGATTATGGGGAAACCCAATGCAGGTGAAAACCCCAGTGGGAATCGCTACCCACAAATATTTTGTACTAGTTTCATATGATCCTTTATTAGAAGATCCTTAACCCTATTAGGAGTTGTCTTTACAATACATGATTTACAGTGACCTTGTTAAGGGTCAGACCCTGTTAGGAGTATTTTACAATAACCCTATTAGGGGTGGTGGACTCACTATCTAAGGACTCACTGTCCAATAGCACACTGCTCAAATGGTGAAGGCTACAACCTTCTGGATCTTTGATACACACTGTATCTGCAAGGTGAACTGCTATTGTGACACTGCTTGTCTGATCAATTCCTTTTGTTTTTTGATGCTTTAACCTCTTATAAAGAACTATAAAAATCTTAACTACACTCTGAAAGCTTCTACTTCAATATCTATATCATCAACATATGACAGATATAGCTTTGCTTCTTTAACACTCTGCTATGCTTTTCTTATCTCTGGCTTTCGCAACTTCTCCAATCACAAATGACCTTCTATAAGTACTTTCTCAAGGGAAATGAACATTTTGGATTTAGGAAACCTTTTACCATCTATCTTGATCACTTAACTAAGCACGTAACCCTTCATTAAGTTAGCGTGACATCAGTTACAACTGCTTTACTCAAACTTAATAGACGCATCTCTTCACACAGTCTGCTCCACCAAATTAGCTCTAAATTCTTTCTCTGGATGAATCAAGTCATTAGATCACTAAAAATAACTAATCCAAAGATGAAATTCCTAAGGATATGTGCAAATTCCATACCAAAACAATCTCTTTCGGCTCTTTCCATGATCTTTGTCGTGTTCTGTCATTCATTGGTTGTACCTCTTCAACTGGCTGTATCTTCTTCATACTTGCAGATCTGATCATTCTCTTTTAGAATTAGCATGAATACATACTTAAAATATTATCTTCAAAGGAACATTCCCTAACTTGGTTGTATGCATGTGCACTAATGCTCTTTTCTTCTGGTACTCTACTAACTGTCCAGTCTTTTGTACTTAGCCAATTTCTGATCTTCTGATAATGCATGCTGAATCCAAAACTTCATATGACTTTGTTTCCATAACGAAAACACTTAAATAGAGTCATATACACCACTATAGTCAACTTTCCAACACATTCATTGTCTTATAAACTTTAGAGGAATACATATCCACCATCTGAAAATCCCCAAGAGCCTCACCCACCAATTCCAAAATAGAATCCAACCATAGATGAAGGGGAAGAATTGACAGTCTAACCCATAAGGGAATCTTATTAAAGGACTCAGAGAGAGGATCAAACCCCTAATACAAAGGTTTGGCCATAAAAGGGAAGCGCTCCTCCCAAGAGAAACAACAATCACACAAAATAGTTTTCCTATCTGCAGTATTATCAAACTTTACAATAAAAAACCCCCTTGCCACATGGTATATCTGAACATGATCAGTTAAAAATGGTTCCCAATGTTTTTAAATCCAAGCATGCAACTGAGAAAGAGAGGGCCCAGAACGCCTAAAATGAAAGATAACAACATTGGAAGAAAACTCTTCCGCAGTTTTTAAAATCTCATCAATAGTATCAGTATCCAGATTGACCACAATAGGGTTATATACAGAAACATGCACAACAAGAGGAGTGGAACAATTATCTCCCCTCCTAGAAAAGGCTTGACCATGGATGCCCACACCAAAGGTAGTCACATCTACAAAGGATAGCATAGGAACAGCCCCCGTAACCACCCGAGAACCAAGCCCACCCATCAGAGAAGGCCCAAGCTCACAAGAACCACCAGCCGCTACCACAGGATTAGCAGGTCCAAGAGAAGAAAGAACCTAAGTAGGAGAAGTAGTCCCGAGAAAGTGAACATGAGCGGGAAAAGATTTTTTTTTAATAGTGGAAGTGGAAGTAGCAGCGGTCATTGTGGCAACAACGCAAATAAATCCTAATGGAAACATTTTAGTTAACTGTGAACTAAATATGGGAGTTTCCAAAATGACTGATCAGTCAGTTTGGTCAACTGACTCTTTCGACCAATCTTCATCTTTGCACATGGATTGTGCTTCTTCAATCGAATATGAGCCACTCTTATCTTTCGATCTCGATCATTGATTAAAGAGAGATTTCTATAAAAGAGAACCCCTTTCCTTCACAAAGGATCTCAATTTTTATTATTTTTATTATGTATTTTTACATTCTAGCGTTCCTCATTCTTAGCTTTCAATTTGTTTATCTTTCTTAAATGTTAGTTTAGTTTTGTTAAGCATGCAAACTATAATCTTAGAGCACATTTGATTTTGGATTTTTAAAACTATAAAAGCATTTCATTTGGTGCTTGTTAAAATGAACTCTTATTTATTAGCATTGGATGAACAACAATTTTGTAGTTGCATATCATGTAGAGTAATCATTTACCTTTCTTTAAAATCCTTCATTTAGGACATGGTGTAGTCACTATTTCTTGCGATGACCTAAGAGAAAGATTCAAACTCCTACCTACTAGAGGGCAATGAGTTGGTGTCGGTTAGCTTAGAACATTTTTTATATTCTAATTTTATCATTTTCTAACCAGCTAACCCTATAATGGTTCATTTAAGTGTGTGTTGCAAGTGCAGGTACAAAGACTACATTTTACATATACACTACAAGCATCTTACAATTTCAAACTCATATGACCAAAAAATATATAAGAGTTGACATGAAACCCCTAATAATATGTACTCGCATCTACCGACTCAAGGAAATTTCCCTTAGTTTTCATGTTATAAATTTTCTGAAAAAAATTGATCACAAAAATTTAACTTGTAAACTAGTTAGAGATGTGAAAGAATTGTCATCCTTCACATACCCATGACTTGGTGAGTGAAATGCATCTTGGGACAGTAGAAGAATCATTGTTTAAAATAAACAACTTCGCCTATTTTCTTAATTTGACTAAGTTTATAAACTAGTTTAGAGCATAGTTTATTATCCTTAATGGTCAATGTGACATGTAGATAGTTCATAAAAGTCTAGAAATCAATAGGATTTATACATATCTTGAAATAGTTACAACTTACTTGTTGTCTTATTTGGTTCTCATGTTTCTCCATTTATAATATAGTAATAAGAGTTAATATAATTCTAGATGCTCAAAGAAGTACATAAAGTACATCCGTTACATGTGCCCAAATTTGATGTTATGAAAAACTATATGTTTTTTGAGCTCATAACATTATGAGACAAAATAATCTTCTTCCAAAGCCTGAGAGATAAGACAAATATGACTTCTCTATTTTTCCTAAATGAAGTTATTTATAATAATGACATGTTTATCTCTAATAAATCTGCATTAGAGGAGAACCCGTATAATCATAATAACAAAATCATTGCAAATATTCGATAAATTTAGGATATATATAAAGTAATGTTGCAATTAAACTCTCTTTTCATGTATCTGAGACTAGATTAATATTTTATTATAAAAAATGATATTTGAGAAAAAAGAATAATAACAGGTTATTTCATGTTGAGCTCTCTAGAAATATATCACATAACAATAATAGAAAAGTAGTTACAGACCAGGTGCCTTTCTATTCCCTTGAAGGTCTATTTATCTCTACCAAGATCTCAAGAATAACTTTAAAGAGAAAAAGTGTGTGAATTCCAAATTAGTGCAGAGAATAAGAATCATCTGGTTAGAAAGATACACCCAATTTAGCTTTTGTCTATGTTCTTTCGAGCTCTCAAACTTTGTGCAAAAATAAAGAAAAATCTGATTATAAGAACTAAAAAATAAACAAAGATATAAATCTAGTGGCAAGAAATATTACTCACTCCCCAAAAGCATACCTCAATGTGAGTGGGAAATAGTTAGGAGAGTCAAGATATATATATATATATATATATATATATAGACACACACACACACACACACACACACACACACACACACACACACACACACACACACACACACACACACATTAAGAGAATAATGAACTAAACTCATTCTTTACCCAATCAATGCAAGGAACTTGATCTTGACACCAAGGATTGACATAAGTTCATATTGGCACAATACTCAAAGTGAAGAAAAACACTACAATTATATACTAACAAAGTAAAAAAAGATGTCTTGAACCTACATGTGTGTGTGGGGAAATGCAAATAGTGTCACTCACCTATTCATTGTGTATATCCTTCTCTTCAGCGACACTACTATTTTATATTGCTATAATTTAACAACTCATTACGCCGAGATGCGTTCTTACAATGGGAGCACAAACTAAATTCCTAGCATGGGCATATTCTTAGGAATATTCAGTGTACATAAAAAAGATTGAGGAGCATTTATATTTCTCAAAATGCCAAATGGCATTGATAAAAGCTGAAAATAAAAAAAGGTTTGGGGGAAGTTACAAAAAAATAAATTACAAAAAAAAAAAAAACTTCAAAAATGCCAAATGGCATTAGGAAAATCTGAAAATAAAATAAAATTAAAATATAAAGACATAAAAGGCCGAAAATAGAGGAGTGCCTAATGGCATTTGAAGAAAGCTAATTTTTTTTAAAAAGAAATTGCATGCTTCTCGGATTTGGAGAGACAAGCTTGCAAAGAGGAATTTGAAGATACAAGCATGCAAAAAGAAATTTGAAGAGACAAGGCATGCAAAGAGACATCCTTTGCGAAAGATGAGGAGATGCTCTCAAATTATAAAAGAGTTCTTCCCTCATTTAATTTTTTGTTTTGCAGAGTAGTGAGAGCTTTGGAGGAGAATCGAAGAGATAGTTTTGGAGGAGATTTAAAGGTGATATATTTATTTATTTAATTACTTTTTTTTTGTATATAGTTTAAATATTTAGATTTATATTTAGATTTAGGTTTAATATTTATAATATTTCCATTTAGATTTAAATTTAGTCTATATTTCTTTAATTACTTTTTTTTGTATAGAGTTTAAATATTTAGATTTACTTTAAATATTTAAATTTAGATTAAAATGTCAAATGGCATTAGGAAAATCCAAAAATAAAATATAAGGACATAAAAGGCCAAAAATAAAGGAGTGTCAAATGGCATTTGAAGAAAACTAATTTTTTAAAAAAACAATAGCATGTTTTTTCAGATTTGGAGAGACAAGCATGCACAGAGGAATTTGAAGAGACAAGCATGCAAAAAGGAATTTGAAGAGACAAGGCATGCAAAAAGGCATCCTTTGGGGAAGATGAGGAGATGCTCTCAAATTATAAAAGAGTTCTTCCCTCATTTAATTTGTTGTTTTGCAGAGTAGTGAGAGCTTTGGAGTAGAATTGAAGAGATAGTTTTAGAGGAGATTTATAGGTGAAATATTTATTTATTTAATTACTTTATTTTTGTATATAGTTTAAATATTTAGATTTATATTTATATTTAGGTTTAATATTTATAATATTGTCATTTAGATTTAGATTTAGTCTATATTTTTTAACTACTTTGTTTTTGTATATAGTTTAAATATTTAGATTTACTTTAAATATTTAGATTTAGATTTAATATTTAGATTTAGATTTATGTTTAATATTTACATTTACTTTTTAATATTTTAAAATATGGAGAGCAATATTGTCATTTAGATTTAGATTTAGTCTATAATGTTTTTATTTATGTTTTAATGTTTTAGATATATTTTATATATTAATTTTAGATTTACTTTTTAATGTTTTAGATTTTACTTTATAATGATTAATTTTAATTTATAATGTTTTTATATACTGCCATATTTTCAAAAATTTCAATATATTATATTTATTATTTAAATATTATCTTTTTGATTTAAATATTGTTTTTTAATAGTTTAATTTAAAAAAAACCTTCAAAAATGCCAAATGACATAAGAAAATTCTGAAAAAAAAAAAATCAAAATCAAAATATAAGGCCATAAAATGCTGAAAATAAAGGAGTGCAAAATGGCATTTGAAGAATTTTGCATGCTTTTTAAGATTTGGAGAGGAATTTGGAGAGACAAGCATGCAAAGATGAATTTGAATAGCCTTTCATATTTATTTATTTAATTACTCTTATTTTATAAACTTCAAAAATGCCAAATGGCATTAGAAAAATCAAAAATTAAAATAAAAATAGAAATATAAGACCATCAAAGGCCGAAAATAAAGGAGTGTCAAATGACATTTGAAGAAAATTAATTTAAAAAAAAAAAATTGCATGCTTTTTCGGATTTAGAGAGGAATTTGGAGAGACAAGCATGCAAAGAGGAATTTGAAGAGCCTTTCATATTGATTTCTTAAATTACTTTGTTTTTGTATATACTTTAAATATTTAGATTTAGATTTAATATTTAGACTTAGTTTTAGATTAAGGTTTAATATTTATATTTACTTTTTAGTATTTTAAAATATAGAAGGCAAGGTTGCCATTTAGATTTAGATTTAGTTAATAATGTTTTAATGTTTTAGATATATTTTATATATTAGTTTTAGATTTACTTTTTAATGTTTTACATTTATAGTTATAATTTACTTTATAATATTTTAGTTTTAGTTTATAATGTTTTTATATCGATGACAGTGTCATCATATTTTCTATAATTTTTTAATATAATATATTTATAGGGTAATATTTAAATATTTTAATTTAAAAATAATATTACTCTTATTTAAAATATAGTTTTAATATATGGACAGAAATACTATCATATTTTCCAATATTTCAATGTAACAGAAACATGTAGAGTTCCAAATAATAATGCAACATGGTTACTTAATTTTTTTAAAATTCTTATGGTTGTTAAAATAGTTTTGCTCATAATTCATCATACTAGATCATCTATAATCCTATTTTAAACATTATTGATTTCATTTTTTTAAATATATAAATAAATGTACTTTTTATTCTAATTATTTCTAGAGACTGATGTTTGTTTAAAAATTTGCAGCATACCACTCAAACTATGGCTTCCTCCGATAGAGAGTCAAACATCATTGATACGAGCCTGAATGCTTCAGTGGCCTCAAATGATTTCTTTGAGACTGAATTTGACAAGTGTGCACAAATAATTAAAGAATCGTGCACAAATATAATCAAATTCATGGAGAATGCATCGTTATCAATTGATTATGTTGAAGAAATGGAAATAATGTAGATGAAAGATGCTGCAAGATTTGTGCATGACACATCTACAAAAGTAGACGCGTTTTCGTTAATGATGAAAGAAGTCTACCACGATCATTGTTCAAATAAAGGTCGCAATACCATCTTAATCATTAAAGAATATGTGATGTACTTACTTCATTACAGAGAAATGTGTTTTATATAGTTCATCCTTGTCTTGGCTTTCACACTTTTTATTTCATCTAAATAGTTCTACCGAGACTTATATTTCCCCTTTCATCGATGTAAGTTTCATGAACAAGAGAAAAATAATTTTTTTTCCCTATTCAAGTGATGTTTACAACTATACTTGCACGGTTTTGCAACATGTTTTGTTGAACTTTATATTTCTAATATTAATGAATTTCAAAAATGTGTCCCATAAAAAGTATGCCTTCAATGGATGTTTCAAATAAATATGAAAAATTATTCACAAAGGACATCTCACAGATATGTTAGGCACTAGAGTTTGTATAAAACCCACATGCTAATTCTAGGCATAATCCTAATCCAAATGATAATATTCATTCTAAGTGTACGACCATTATTTGAACAATATTCATTCTAATTGTAACCATATATCTATGTTACTAAGTGCGATCACAATCATAACTCTAATACCTACACTAGATCACTAACTCTAATCATAACTGTAATATTAATAAGTACGATATTGATCCTGACTCTAAACTATTAGTGGGAAAAGGGTGATACAAATCCTTAGTGTGATAAAAATCCTACATGTACAACATACATCCTATCACTATCTATGTTCGTTATCTTGCTATAAGAGTCAGCCTAAGATTACTCCCTAACTGTAACTCTAACCCCTATCCCCAGTCGTAAGCCTGAATATAATAGTAACTATTACCTATATATATAATCACTATTATAAAACTATACCAAACCCTTACCCTAACCAAATATTCTAAACATACACCTAAATCTCACACTACCTATTATGTTAATGATAACCCTAAACCTACATCCTATCGGTGACCACATCCCTAATCTTATTCTAACAATCAACCAAATATTAAACTTAACCACAACACCACGTCTGATTTAAACATAACTATAAACATTACTCCTAACCCTTACCATGATAGTCAACTAACTCAAAACCTAAACCTAAGTCTTCACCTAACTAATATACTAATAATACACCTAACTCTAAACCATCTTCCCAAACCCTAACTGTACTAAGCATTTACTAGAACATTATTTCTACCCTTAATGTTACACTAAATATGATATACCAGCTAACTGTAAACATAACATCCTATCCCAAACCATGACCTTAATCTCATCCTACCCCTAATTCTGACCCCTCACCCTCACCCTCACCCAAACCCTACCCCTATCCCTTACCCTAACCCTTGTTGGAAAGTGACAATGCAAGCAATTGTTATTTTGTCATTGATGTCAAACCTTAACTGGTGAGACTATTGTTATCTGTTTGAGTACCATATTTATTGATTGATGAAGAAGATTTAACAAGAAGACCAAGTGAATGGTTGAGTTAAGGAAAATAAAAGGGTACTTGATCAGTTGACACTCTGGCAAATTAATTAGTTGTTTATCTTTCAAAGACAATTTTTCTGGCTATTTTGTGCCGAGCAAGTTTGGTTTGTGTCGAGAAAAGTTGTTTGTGCCGACCAAAGTTGTTTGTGCTGAGAAAAGTTGTTTGTGATGAGCAAGTTTGTTTAGTGCCGAGCACTAGTGAAATTGCCGAGTGAAAACAGTGATGTTGGCCGACTTACATTAATTGGATTAATGATGAGATTTGAGATCTCTGGCTGACTTAGTTAATTTTATTGGGATATGTAAAGTTAATTAAAGATTGATCCACATCATTTAATGTATGGGTAGCTGTAATTAATGCATGGTTTCAATATTTAATTAGAGACTACTTTGGAGAAGTAAATGCAATGTAATGATGGAATGATCTGTTGGATCTGACCTAACCTAAGATCTACAATCTTGATTAAGTGGCAAAGATTTATCTGACCTAGACAGAGAAGTATATGATGACCTCAAGGGGTTATTCATTATGTGTGCAAGTCGATGTGTTTATGCAAGAGAATTGCATAGTTGACTTACTGATTGGCATGACCTAGCAGAGAAGGTTGAACACAGAAGAAGAAAGTTGCATGTGTGATTGCTTGACAGATTTCCAAGCAGATCAGAAGATTGAAATGACAATGTAGGTCATCCAGTAAGTTAGCATCAGAGCTGTAATTGGATTTGAATTTGCAAAGTAAGTTGTATGTATCAGATCACAACTGTTGATTACTTTCTAATCATTGTATCAGTTAAAATCCTTTAACAAGGTTGACCTAACAGTCATTTGTATAAATCCTATAACAAGGTGACATTCAGGTGGAATGTTCTAAGTCCTCTAACAAGGCCACTCCTGAAAGGGTGATTAAATCCTTTAACCAGGTCACACCTAACAATGTGTTAGTGTAACCTTTAACAGGGTTGGCGCCTCATAGAGCTCACTTCAGAAGAGCGAAACTTGGTAGCATGTTACTGGTGGTTTTTCCCATATTGGGTTTCCTTGTAAAATACTTGTGTTAACTTGTGTGAATGCTTATGGTTTGTTTTATTGTTATGTTTCTACAAGCTAGTAACATTATACAGTAAACTGCATAATTAATTTGTTGACATATGCTACTGCTGCCGAGCAGATCTGAAATACAAAAAGTTTTATTTGCTACATCTAGACCTAAGGATAACTGATTCACCCCTCCCCTCTTAGTTATTATAAATTCATTCTAACAATTGGTATCAGATCGTTGGTCTCCTGAAAATAGTTTGAAGGTACTTGTAGTGAAAAGATCAAGATGTATAAGAAGGAGGTTCCAAAGTTGAATAAAGATAACTTCCTTGCATGGCAGAGTTTGATGAAACTACATCTGGCTGGTATTAGAGATGATGCTAAGTGACTTATAGAAAATGACTATGTATCACCTACTACTCCTCTCACAGTTGCACAACTAAGAGAAAAACAAGAGAATAATCAAGCAATGTTGGAGATCGCATCCTCATTGAGATATTCAGAGTTTGATGATATAAAGAGTTGCACAAATGCAAAGAAGATGTGGGATAAACTAGCAACTGTCTATGGTGGAGCCACAAATGTGCTAAGAGCTAAATTAGAAAGTCTAAGAGGTAATTTTGATGAGATGAAAATTCAAGAAGGTGAAAATTTTAATCAGTATTATGGTAGAGTAAAAGAAGTTGTAAATGCCATTAGAGGAGATAATGGAACAATAGATGAGAACACTATTATGAGCAAGGTACTGAGAACTTTACTTCCTGTATATGCTATTAGAGTTTCTACAATTCAAGAACTAAGATGTACTCCTAACAAGAATTTGAATGTGGAAAATCTGATAGGCAGACTGATTGCATTTGAAATGTCAAATTATGATAACTACAATCCACAAGGTATTGATTTTGTTTTTAGATCTCAATTGGTCCTCAATAAATCTAAGAAAGAAAAGAAACATGTGAAAAATGATAGTGACACTACTGATGATGATCTTGAAGAACTTGAAGCACTTATGGAAAAAAGGTTGTCCAAAGGAAAAGGAAAATATAGAGGTAAACTTCCTATCATTTGTTTTTCATACAATAAAGTTGGTCATATAGCTGCTAGATGTCCTGATAAAAATGAAAAAGATGAAAGAAAGGACAACAAATACAAGGAATACAAAGACAGAAAGGATGACCAAGACTTTAGGAAATATAAGGATTACAAAGTTAAAGGTAAGAAATCTTGTTATATTACTGAATAAACTTCTGACAATGATACTGACAATTCTGATGACAATGATATAGTAGTTTTTTATGTTGCAATGAAAGAAAATTCTGATGATGATGAGAAAACTGCATTAATTTCTTATAAAAGTAAAGACAATTGTTGGATCATTGACAGTGGTTGTTTCCATAATATCACTGGTGACAAGGATAAGTTTGAAACCCTAGACCAATGCAAAGGAGGATATGTAAAATTTGGTAATGATGCACCATGTCTCATCAAAGTTAAAGGATTGATTAACTTGACTGACAAAATCAGATGTGATAATGTGTATTGGGTTGATTATCTTAATTACAATTTGCTGAGTGTTGTACAACTGAACACTTTTGGTTATAGAGTTGAGTTCCATCATAGAAAAGAAAAGATCTATGACTCTACTGGAGAACTAGTTGGAAGTGGTGATCAGACTAAAGGTAACTTGTTCTATCTAGATTTATCTGAAGAAACATGTTTGTTTGCACAGTACAATGATGTTTGGTTATGGCAT
>MU224884.1:5957290-6014903 GCA_018584345.1 Thuja plicata
TAAAAACCTTGTTATGCACTCGAAGACAAAGCACATAGCTATCAAGTATCATTACTTGAGGGAGCTAGTTCAGAATAAAGAAGTGAGACTGGATTATGTGAACACTAAAGAACAATTAGCAGACATAGTAAAAAAGGCACTACCCAAGGATGCTCATGAGTATCCGTGAGGTAAAATGGGGGTGATTCCCCTAACTAAGGCTAATTAAGTTATGTATGGTACTGTTGCATCAAATATTACATTCAGAATATTTGACACATTGACGCACAGTAAGTCACACTTTAGGATGTTGACTAAAGTTGTGAAGTTGGACAAGGATAGAAAAGAAAATTAGTCATAATCAAGATGACATGATTAGCATGATACTAAAGATCTACATGATAAAGATATCAAAGTCTTTGGCATTGTTTTCAAAGAGGGAGAGATTACCTAGAGGAAGAGATTAAGTATAAAGAGGGAGAGATTACCTGTATAGAGGTTGAAGTTACTATTGAAAACATTGAAGTGATTATCTACTCAGAGGGAGTCTACAAAAGATTAGACACAAATGATTACAGTGTGATTACAGACACAGAGGGAGAAATGTTTTATAGATGAGAATCAGAATGAAGCTAAAGACATTAATGAAGATTTGTTCATATCAAGGAACACAGGTGACTTTTTGGATTGTATGGTAACTATGCTTGTTAAATCATTGTTTTAATATTTTGTGTTGCCATCAATTCCAAAGAGGGAGATTGTTGGAAAGTGACAATGCAAGCAATTGTTATTTTGTCATCGATGTCAAACCTTAACTAGTGAGACTATTGTTGTCTCTTTGAGTGCCATATCTATTGATTGATGAAGAAGATTTAACAAGAAGACCAAGTGAATGGTTGAGTTAAGGCAAATAAAAGGGTACTTGATCAGTTGGCACTCCGGCAAAGTAATTAGTTGTTTATGTTTCAAAGATAGTTTTTCTAGCTATTTTTTGCCGAGCAAGTTTGGTTTGTGCCAAGCAAAGTTGTTTGTGCCAAGCAAAAGTTGTTTGTGCTGAGCGAAGTTATTTGTGATGAGCAAGTTTGTTTAGTGCCGAGCACCAATGAAATTTCTGAGTGAAAATAGTGATGTTGGCCGACTTACATCAATTGGATTAATGATGAGATTTGAGATCTCTGGCTGACTTAGTTAATTTTATTGGGATATGTAAAGTTAATTAAAGATTGATCCACGTCATTTAATGTATGGGTAACCGTAATTAATGCATTATTTCAAGATTTAATTAGAGACTACTTTGGAGAATTAAATGTAATGTAATGATGGAATGATCTGTTGGATCTAACCTAACCTAAGATCTACGATCTTGATTAAGAGGCAAAGATTTATCTAATCTAGACAAAGAGGTATGTTATAACCTCAAGGGGTTATTCATTATGTGTGCAAGTGGATGTGTGTATGCAAGAGGATTGCATAGTTGACTTACTGATTGGCATGACCTAGCAGAGAAAGATGAACACAGAAGAAGAAAGTTGCATGTGTGATTGCTTGATGGATTTCCAAGCAGATCAGAAGATTGAAATGATAATGCAGGCCATCCAGTAAGTTAGCATCAGAACTGTAATTGGATCTGAATTTGCAAAGTAAGTTGTATGTATTAGATCACAATTGTTGATTACTTTCTAATCATTATATCAATTAAAACCCTTTAACAAGGTTGACCTAACAGTCATTTGTATAAATCCTCTAACAAGGTGACATTCAAGTGGAATGTTCTAAGTCCTCTAACAAGGCCACTCTTTACAGGGTGATTAAATCCCTTAACTAGGTCACACCTAACAGTGTGTTATTGTAACCTTTAACAGGGTTGGCTCCTCGCAGAGCTCACTTCAGAAGAGTGAAACCTGGTAGCATGTTACTGGTGGTTTTTCCCATATTGGGTTTCCATGTTAAATACTTGTTTCAGCTTGTGTGAATGCTTATGGTTTGTTTTACTATTATGTTTCTACAAGCTAATTACATTATACACTAAATTGCATAATTCATTTTTTGACATATGCTATTGATGCCGAGTAGATCTGAAATTAAAAAAAAAAATATTTTCTACATCTAGACCTGAGGATAATTGATTCACCCCTCCACTCTTATTTATTCTAAATTCATTCTAACAACCCAAACCCAAACCCAAACTCTAACCCTTACCCTTACCATAACCCTAAACCTAACTCTAACTCTAATTATAACCCTAACCCTAACCCTAACCCTAACCCTAATCTTAACCATAAAACTATCCCTAACCCTAACCCTATCTTTAACCCTAATCCTAACCCTAACTCTAATTATAAGCCTAACACTAACCCAAACCATAAAAATCATCCTAACCCTAACCCTAACTCTAACCAGTAAGATGATACTAATCCTACCTTTCACCCTACACCTTATTCCTAAACCCTACATCCTAATGATAAAAATTACCCTAACCCTAAGCCTAACTCTAAACCTAACCCAAACCCATAATCATACATCCTAACTAAAAAAATTACCATAACCCTAATTATAACCCTAACCCTAACTATTACAGTAAACATTAAGATGATACAAATCCTACCGCTCACCCTACACCATATTCCTAAAATTTATATCATAACACTAACCCTAACTCTACCTCTAACCCTAAACATAAAAATCACCCTAACCCTAACCCTAACTATAACTCTATCTCTAACCCTAACCCTAACTCTAACCCTAACCCAAACCCATAATCGTACATCCTAACTATAAAAATCACCCTAACCATAACTCTAACCCTAATCCTAACTATAAAAATCACCCTAACCCTAACCCTAACCCTAACTCTAAGCCTATCTCCAACCCTAACCCTAACCCTAACCCTAACTCTAACCTTAACACAAACCCATAACCGTATATCCTAACTGTAAAAATCACCCTAACCATAACTCTAAACCTAACCTTAAAAATCACCCTAACCCTAACCCTAACCATAACCCAATCTCTAACCCTAAGCCTAACTCTAAAACTAACCTTAACTCTAGCTCTAACACTAATCCTTATCCTAATATTAACTATAAAAATTACCCTAACCCTGACCCTAATTGTAAAAATCACCCTAACCCTAACCCTATCTCTAACCCTAACCCTAATCCTAACCCTAACCCTAACTCTAATCCTAACCCAAACCCATAACCGTACATCCTAACCATAAATATCAATGTAACCCTAATTACAAACCTAACCCTAACCCTTTCTCTAACCATTAAGATGATACTAATCCTACCCCTCACCCTACACCATATTCCTAAATTGTACATCATAACCCTAACTCTAATCATAATTCTAACACTAATCCTAACTCTAACCCTAACCCAAACCCATACCATGCATCATTATGGTAAAAAATCATCCTAACTATAACTCTAACCCTAACCCTAATCATAAAAATCACCCTAACCCTAACCCTAATCATAACACTAACCCTAATTCTAACCTTAACCCTAACTCTAACCCTAACCCTAACCCTAACCCTAACCCTAACCCAAACCCAAACCCAAACCCATAACCTTCCATCCTAACCATAAAAATCACCCTAACTATAACTATAACCCTAATCCTAACCCTAAAAACCACCCTAACCTTAACCCTAACCCTAACTCTAACCCTAATCCTAACCCTAACCCTAAACCTAACCCTAACCCTAACCCTAACCCTAACTCTAACCCTAACCCTAACCCTAACCCTAACTATATATTCCAACATAAAAAATCACCCTAACCCTAACCCTAACCCTAACCCTGAACCTAAACCTAACCCTAACTCTAAGCCTAGCCCTAACTCTAACCCTAACCCTAACCCTAATTATAACTCTAACCCTAATCCTAAAAATCACCCTAACCCTAACTGTAACCCTATCTTAACCCTAACCCTAACTCTAACCCTAACTCTAACTCTAACCCTAACCCTAACCCATAATCATACAACCTAATTGTAACTCTAACCCTAACCCTAACCTAACCCTAATTTTAACTCTAACTCTAACCCTAATCCTAACTCTAACTCTAACCCAAACCCATGTCATGCATCCTAACCATAAAAAAACATCCTAACTGTAACTCTAATTCTAACCCTAATCCTAACCCTAACCTTAATCATAACCATATCTCCAACCCTAACAGTAACCCTAACTGTAACCCTAACCCTAACTCTAAAGCTAACCCAAACTCTAAACCTAACTCTAATCCTAACCCATAACCGTACATCCTAACTATAAAAATCACCCTCACCCTAACCCTAGCCCTAATCCTAAGCCTAACCCTAACACTAACCCTAACCCTAACTCTAACCCTAACCCTAACCATAAAAATTACCCTAATCCTAACCCTAACTGTAAAAATCACCCTAACCCTAACCCTAACCCTAACCCTAACCCTAACCCTAACTCTAACCCTAACCCTAACTCTAACCATAACTATATATTCCAACCGTTAAAAATCACCCTAACCCTAAACCTAACCCTAACTCTAACTATAACCATTAATCATAAAATGTCTTCCATGTTGCGCTGCGATTTCTACTAGCTTATATATACTTATATATAATATGCCGAGAGTAATCCTTCTCAAGGTGCCTATTTTAATCATCCCTAATCCACACAAAAAATAGGCGCACTCGAGAAGGATTACTCTCAGCGTATATATATATATATATATAAGCTAGTTTTATTTAACAAAGGAAGGTAAATAAATTTTCAATATATGGTAAATTAGAAACCTGATTGTAAATATCCTATGTATGCTAAGTATTATAATTTTTTGCAAACCCTTTAAAAATAAACACTAGTCTAGATCTACAAAACTATCCAACAATTAATCAATAGAGCAGTAATTATGAAATATAAACAAAACAAAAGAAATTATACCTCACATCCATGACTTTCATCTCTCCACTATTCTCCTGTCCTCTAAGATCTTGTGAGGATGATTGTTTTATCTTAATTATTTAGCACTAGCATAAGACGACATAAAGGAATGGAGTGTAGTTATTTTATGATTGATGTAATGATGATGATGATGATGATGATGATGATGATGATGATGATGATGATGATGACGACGACGACGGCGACGATGACGATGACGATGATGATGATAATGATGATGATGAAAGCTATAGAATAATGTTCACATAATACAAGTACACTAATGATTAATTGATTTCATGTAAAAGGGAAGGAGCCCCTTTTATAGAAATCTTCTAGAGAATCAAGCTCTTGAAATAACAGGTGAAAGAATGAATGATTAAGATAAGAGGGTATTGAGGAGTAGGTCAGAATTAATAAGACATAAATAAGTTAAAATTAGTGGAGGAGTAAGATTAAGAAATGGATTGACTTTTTTAACAAATCTTTAAGTTCAAGGAACCTAGATATGTTGGAAATAGAGATGAGAAAAGGGTGAATTAAGAGGCATGACATTTTTCACATGCCTACGAATTATGAATGTGATCTGATGTGAACAATATGAAAGGATCAGATTAGAATGAAAGGAATAATAAATTAATTAAATAAATTAATATATTTATTTAATTAATAGAGAAAATAATGATAAGATAATTAAATAAATAATAATTTTTTATTTAGTTAATGACATATTCAGTTGTCTACATTACCGTATGAAAAATTTCTAATTTAAAAAAAATATATCAACATATATCAATGTGACTGACTTCATTACAAAAGCAACACTAAACTAACTAACTCTCTCATCGAGAATTTAACCTATTCTTTTCTTTTCAAATAATAATATGGTTTGAAATTAAACAAATAAAATTGTACATAGAAAGTAATAGAGTTTAGATTCTATAAGTGTATGGATAAACTAATATATTTCTCACGTCACGGTGAGTTATTTGGAGAGGGGGCATCAACAAAGTATTTCCTCCTCAAACCACAGACTGATGGTTCCGGACACACCTTCAAACTAAAAGTGGCTCTACCGTTAACGAGGGTATAGACAACGGAATTGGTTAAGGTATGATATCCGGGTTGCATGTGGTGGCCTACATAGTTCTAATTGATCATAATAGTAGATACTTCCTTCTAAATATGTATCACCAACCTGAGTTTTCTATGCAATTTGAACAACGAACTATCTGGACATAACTCTATTACATCACTTTTGCCAAAGATTCATATAGAGTACAATTGAACATTGACACACCCTTACTCAACATGAAGTACTATAGGAATCCTACAAATTCAAGATCATTCGACTAGAAAAAAAATATAAGAGTTGACATGGAACTTCTAATCATGTGTACTCATATTCACTCACTCGAGCTAATTGCCTGTAGTTTTCATGTAAATTTTTTTTTTGAGAAAATATCACCACAATAATTTAACTTGTACCCTAGTCGGAGATGTCCAAGAACTCCCACCCTTCACATAACCATGACTTCGGTGAGCTAAAATGTACCTTGGGAGAGTAGAAGAATCATTGTTCAAATCAAACAACTTACCCTATTTTCTTAATTTGATCGAGTTTATAAAAGAGTTGATAGCATAATTTCGTAGCCTTAGTGAGTCATGCAACTTGTAGAGGGTTCATAACAATCTAGATATCAATAGGGTTTATGCATATATAGTTCTTTATTAAGACTTAGTCTTGATATAGGTGTTACTTACTTGTTGTCCTCTTTCATCATAAATTGATTTTCTCATGTTTTCGCATTCATAATCTACTAATAAGAGTTAATTTAATTCTATATACTCAACTAAGTACATAAAGTACATCCCTTGCACTTATGTGTCTACATGTGATCTTTTGAAAAACTTTAACCCATAAAATTAACTAATATCATCCTCGAGAAATTTAACAAATTTATGTTTCTTTGTGTTGTAAATTTATGGATTCAACAGTGTATAAATTTTTGCATCAGCATTTTCGATCACACTCCTTGATCCATCATCATGATTTAAAAGAAAATTTTCTCCTCAAATTTTTCTCTTACATCTTCATGATGGATCATGGAGTGTATTAATGCAAAATTTCATACATAGTCGAATCCACAAATTTACTTACAATTAATATCATAGACTATAGAAATATAGCAAATTAAACAATGAACTACATTATAGATTGTGAAAATCTAACATCATTAATTATACTTTACCCCCATATGAATCTCTATTACTACCTAATTGAGACTTCATTGCCAATGATCATAATGTGAGAGTCCAACCACCTATAGTTTTAAAATGCTTGTCGGCATAATATAAAACAAAAGTGTAGTTGATAGAAACCATCGAGGAAGTCATTGAATCGAGAAATCTACTTACAAACAAATTGTAGAAATATAACAAATTTAACAATTGAAGTGCATGATAGATTGTGAAATCTAGCATCATCAATAGTTCTTCACCACAATACGAAACCCACTCCCCCAAATAAATGAGATTCTTATCCAATTATCACACATAAGAGTTATGTCGACATAACTTAAAGCAAAACTATAGTAGATAGAAATCATTAATGAAGCCATCGAACTGAAAAATTTATGAATTTAACAAATTTAACAATTGAACTACCTATAAATAGTGAAAATGTGTCATCATCATTAACGATACTTCACCCCACATGAAACCCTATCCCCACCTAAATGAGAGTCATATCCAATTATCAGACATAACTTAAACAAAACTATAATAGACAGAAATCATTGATGAAGCCATTGAACAAAAATATTTAGAAATTTCACAAACTGAACAGTTGAAATCTATCATCATCAATGACAGTTCACCCACACATGAAACCCTATTCCCACCTACATCAGACTTCATCCCAACGATGAGGACATGAGAGTCCAACCCCCCATAATTGTAAAATGGCTGTCGGCATAACTAAATACAAAACTGCAGTAGGTAGAAGAACCAGAGAATACAGACACGTTATGCTCTGGGAAGATATGGTTGACCAAGTACGTTGCATTCAGACGTCATGATAGAAATAAAAGCCTTTATTGCAGTCATACAATTTCAATCCCGTGCTATTTTAGACTTCTTCTATGGTGCCTATTCTCCCACATGTAACTACAAATACACACTTATTTTGGCCTGAAGAATTCTACTTTAAGCCGTCTCTTCAGGAGTTGCCATTTGTTCAAGCCGCCAAAATTGTGATAAAAGATGCCCACAGGATCAGAAATAGTGGGATTTGATGGAGCCCAACCATCACTAATCTCTTTCTCATCCATATTAGGTCAAGAATTGAGGCGCCGCGTCAACGACGTAAGATAAGAAGAAGAATAGCCATACAATTAAACATGCAAGAATAGTCACTGTTGGCCTCGCTGGCCACTTTGATGTTGCTTTGCAGGTGTTATAGGTAGCGCCTGTACATGATCAATAGAATGAACACTTAAACGTGAAGAGATTTCCACAATCCGTCCACTATAGGATTGCAGCTTTTTTATAGGATTGCACTGCAGGTGTTATAGGTAGCGCCTGTACATGATCAATAGAATGAACACTTAAACGTCAAGAGATTTCCACAATCCGTCCACTATAGGATTGCAGCTTTTTCTTAGGATTGCAGCTCTTTTTTGGATTTGATTGTGACGCAAAAATTGTGTACACAATCAAATCCAGAAAAAGCTGCATCACTGTAGAATGAACACTATTTAACATATGCTGTTGTTGCTTGGAAAATGAAAATGCCTATGGATTCTATCATAATGCCTATGGATTCTATCATATCAGAAGGGATGAAGTCTAAATCATTGTTTCATTTAATTAAATTAGTGGAAGTTTCAAAGTGATATAAATTAAAAATTTAATTTGTAAACCTAATTATAAAAAAAATCAATATTTAACATAAAACTTTTTATTAAAAATCTATCTAGGGATTGTCCAAATATTTATTTCATAAAGGATAGAAGTCAAAATAATGTTTTCATTGGTTTAATAAAAATTGAATATTAAAGGTCTTTTGTCAAAGTGATATGAATGTAGACATGGATTCATAAATTCAATTGTAAAAAGGGTCAATATTTAACATAAAAAGAAATCAATAAATTTCTAAGCCCACATTTTTTTTGACAAGGAAATCTATTAGGATCAAGTAAAACTATTATATTATACGAATTTAGAATTGTATTCATAAATTCAATTTTAAAATATTCAATATTTAACATAATTTTTTCATTATATATCCAATTTACATTTCAATTGAATAAATTTGATTATTTCTAGTTTTACATGATTAAAACAATTTAAGTATTAATTACTTAAATTGTAATTTTGAATAATAGTATGTTGTAAGGTTAAAATTCAATGTTGATGTTTCACCAGTAAATATAAAATCATATCATTTATTTATAATAACATAAAAAATAATTAGTTACATATATTTTAAATTATTTATTATAAAATATGAAATATATAGATTTTAAAGAAAAATAATGTAGTAATTATAATTGAGAAATGGAGGTGGTATTGACCATCACTAAACATCAAGGGATCGAAGGTGTTGAAGCACTCAAATTTATAAAAAAGGAAAATTATTTATATCGCACTTGTGGGAGAAAAATATTGAAACAAAGTTTTTGAATGAAACATAAAACAAAAGTGTTGTAGACTAGGGCTCTTGACTCATTTTAGTTTTAAATTTATGACTTGGAAAATATAGAAATCATAATGATTGAACAATATGATCTTAAGCGCGTGCGTTCACACACACACACACACACACACACACACACACACATAAAATATGTGAAATCCAAGAGACCAATGGTACTGAAGTACTTATGGCCCTAAAAGGGAAAATAAATTTGAGATTTTTAAATAAAACATAAAACAAAACTATATTAGACTAGGGATTTTAAAACATTGCTAACTATTATTATGAAATTGTAACTAAGAAACTAGAAATCATAATAATCTAAACACAAGAAGTTTTCGATGATCAAACAGGTTTTGGAAGGACTCGAAACCTTATTTACGAAAAGCTTCCATCAACAAGCAACCATCAAATAAGTAGCCAACCCAAAACAAAAAAGAAGCAAAACAACCATTTAAAAAAGAACCAATTTAGGATTTTCAAGGCCTCTTCTGCTTCGGTTTCAAGTTGGGCCTACATTTATTAAGATATTTTTCATGTCCTTTATGTTCGAGTTTGACTATTTAGTATCTCTTTTAGAGTGAGCTAATGTTCAAGTATTGGGTCCTTTATCTTCATATGAAAGAATCTATTTTCCCTTCTTTGAAGCCTCTAAATCCACAAAATTAATCTTGGGTTCCTGCATTTTTTTGAATTTCTTAGTCATAACCTTCATACTATCTACAATTCTCTTGATAACTTTGTAGTTAAAATTGACTAAAGTAATCAAATTATTATTGATTTTCTTGTAATTAGTTTTTAGACAAAAATTATATGCTCATTATACTCTTTCATATACTCAACATCCTTGACCACATTTTGAACTGAGGAAAAAATATTCATTCCTTTCTTTTCATTCCACAAGTCACCTTGAGACTGGATTTTTTCCAAAAAAATTTGCACAAATTGTATTTTAATATTCATCTCATCTAGTTCATGGAAGAAATACATGTACATTATAAAAGTGTAAGTGTTCATAATCGTATATAAATATGAACAAGATGAAACTAATTAGAATGTTGATCTAAAAAATATCATTCTATAATGATACTAAACAATATAAGTAATGATACTAAACAATATAAGTATTGACTTTTGAAAAGAATCATATACAGTTATTTTTTGTATTTTTTTCATACTTGAATATAGTTTTTTAATAAAATATAAAACAAATAATCTAATGTTCACATCTAAAAGAGAGTATAAAATTCAATTCTCTAATCGGGTATAAGTAATTTGGCTTTATCATGTTTCATGGAGGGAAAGCATCTTCCAAGTGTTTTACCATCAACCATAGATCAATGGTTCGTTAAACACATTCTATCAAAAAATTGACCCTATTCTTCAACAAGGGATTTGAATAGGGGAAACTACCATAGTAACACATCTAATCCAATAACTAATTGTATTAGTTATAAAATATCATATATAGTTTTTAATGTGTCTCTAGACACCCTCTATATACATGACATCCAATTAAACTATAAAATAGTAGATATTCAAGTACTTAAAATGAATATGATAAATATCAATTTGGTGAAAGTTTCAATATAATCATAATTTAAAATTTTGATATACATGTTTTATGGTGACACACTACTATCTCTTACTTGACTTAACAATACAAAAAAGACAATATTAGTAATTTATAATGTGTTAGAAATGTGTTCAAGCTTCTCATGATAAGCCTTAATTAATGACATAAAAGTACAATGATAAGAATTTCATTAGTTTTATTGGTGTTGGTTTGAACACTTATAACATATCATATTTTATGAAAGGTTATGACTTAAAATACTAGAGTTGTAGTATTTGTATAGTTTGCATGCCCCCAGTCACTCCTATACAACAAAACTCCAGAAGAAGTCTTCATAGGTATAAAACCTAACATCAACCACTTAAGAATCTTTGGTTGTCCTGTATACCCCACAAATATTCCCTTCCTTTCGGCAGGTTCTAGTATGGTCCTCTTTTCACCTTGAAATAGATAGGCATAAACTTTTTTTCTTAAAATAAATTTTGAGGTCAAATCTTGAATAACTCAAAATAATGAATACACATCTATAAAAAGTACCAATTCTGATACCTTACTGATTAAGATTCATACCATAGCTGAGTAGTTGTTATTAATAGATATTTTCTCAATTATATTAGTAGTATTTTGGTTAAATTATATTTGTTCATAATTATTCAATGGGTTGATTATAATAATATTCAAATTTATTGATGTGTGCAAACATAAATATTTATGTAGCATTAGAAATCACACATGGTTGCAATTTCATTCTTATGAATTGCATTCATAGAAATTAAGGTATTATTGGCAAAATATACATCTAGATTATAAACATCTCAACCTTACGAGTAGTTACAATCTAGATTTATTACTTTATAAGTTTTAAAATAAGTATACCTCTTAGACTATAGCACTATGCATAGACATCTACACAATCTAATAGGGTCTCAAGAATGATTGAGATTCAAATATGCATCTTCAACATGACTAGTGTACGACAAATATCATAATGCACATTCCAGTAGATTCTAAATTACATAAGGAAAAAAATTGCTTTCATTATTTGATTTCTCCATAATATTTGTAAACATGAGACAAAAAGATCCTATTCTCTCAAGCTACCAAAACTCTTCTATAATATTGTTATTCATTGAAGCATTCATGCTCAAAATCTACCATTACAATAATACGCATCTCCTCAACTTGTAAATATATTGCTCATTTGAAAAGATGGTGATGTGACAACTAGTAAAACTCTTTATATTTAGTCCTTTGAAAATAAACCTTTTTTAAATTATCATTTCCTTTATCATTACTTGAAGGCAATAGTGGATTTCCTTCATTAGAAAGTGTTGACGGGACTTTTTGATCGGGTCCGCCAACAAATGTAAGTTTTCACCGGGTACCAGGGCACCTGCCAACTTCACCTGTAAAGGTTGTCTTGGTAATAAATTCTCTGCTAATCCTGTTCTCCACCCTTCATACTTTTCTATGCTTTCCTCCCATAGGTGGATGGTAGTGTGTGCCTGGTTCAAAATATGGTGGACTGAGTAAAGATCCGGGAGGGACACCTCTATGAATTGCCTTATGACCGCTATCTACTCAGCTATCTATCCATCTACCACCTGGGCCTTCTTCTTCATCACCCTTAGAGAATCCACATCACCCTGTGCAAGCAGTAATATAGAGGTGGAAGCCTCCAGGTGGATCTGGGCCAAGGGCTATGAGAGTTCTGCTAGAAGTGCGAGGAGATTGGCATTGGTTTCTCTTTCCTCCTTCAACTTGTGGGTCTATTTATTATATCGAGCATCTACTACTTTGGTGGCCTCCTTCAGCAGGTCCAACTCACCCTACTTATCTCTCCTCCCCAATGTTACCTCTGTGATAGTATAATCCTTGGGCCTTATCACCAATGTATCTGGATCTGGGGGAGGTGTTGTGATGGTTGCAACCATATTTCCTGCTAGACTAGCCTGGAGGGTATGGACTATCTGGGCCTTTTAGGCTTTTTGGCCTCTGCATTTTGGGCCATCATTTCGGCCAAGGAAAGTGGAACACCTATTGTCACTACTAGAGCCTTTCTCTTTCTTGATTCCACCAGCCATTGGGGTGGCTAGGGCATCCTTACTATTAAGACCTGGGCATCGAGATTCCCTTCAGAATTTGGTGGTGCGTTCCCAGAATTTGCAGTGTCATCGGGCTCTTTCTATTTTTCCTTTTACTGTTTGCTCTCTCTGGAGCCCTTGATATTTTCTACCATGTTGGCATCTTCCTTCATGATGTCTGGGGTTTCTTCTCTGTCCGTATCAACATCACCTATATTTTCAGGGACTTCCCCATTCTTCTCAGCATTGGGCGAATCAACATATGTATCTTTGATAGTTCTGCCCTTATCCTGCTATTGTTGTTCTTCCTCAGCATCACTTGCCAGGGTAACTTCCTCCATTGGAACATTTTGTGGAGGTGGTTGAGGTATCAGACCAAGATTTAGTGTTTGGGCCATTGTGATTACCTCACCGAATGTACTCCGGGGCATTTGGTCACCCAAAGTAACCAAAGGAATTTGGAGCATGATGAACGGGGGTACAGTTGATCCTGTGGATCTAATTTTCCCAGTCATTAGTTTCTCATCTGCTATTTTCCTTGGTTCATCATCGGTCTCTTAGACCATTATTTTCTCCCGCTCGAGCTCCTTTTGTATTTCCTCTTGGACTTCCTGCTCCGCGGCATCTTCTTGCTCTGGGACTTCCTTTTCAGCGATGATATCCTTCTTTTCCTAAGTGACAATCTCTTCTAATGTGTGATCTATATCCTCATGTAGGTTCATGAGCTCATCTACCCTAAATACATCATCAAAATTGTCATGTGGGGGAGAGGTATCTAAAATATTCTCAAGTTTGAGGGAATCTGAACTGACATCCACTGGGGGCATGTTAGGCATATTGGGGCCTTCATCTGTGCTTGGGGTGGGGTTCACCTTCTTCTTCCTTTGTAGTGTGACCCCAACATCCAAAATACTTGTAGAATCCACCTCAGCGAAAGTCTGCCTACTCATCATTGCGACCAATGACGGGGATCCCGCCGGGTGAGTAGATGCTACTGGAGTTGTGAGGAGGCCCTAGGAAGGTTATGCCCTTATCTTCTTGGGAGGTACCTTGGTTGGGCTATCTTCTTTCTCTTTCCCCTTTCTTGTGTTGGGTCTTGCGGCTCTGGAGGTCGAAGCGATCCCCTGAACAATTGGTCCCTTCTGGGTGCTCTTGGGACACACCCATGCAAAATAATAATGACTATTTTCTACAATGGGGCGGCATACCCCCTCAATTGTTAAATCTTCCGGGTTGGCCCAATCCACCGAAGGGAGATCCAATTTGTCTAACCCCTTCTATTTATACAATGGTTCTTCTAGCGGCCCATCATTTGGAAAACCCTTTGGGAAACCCTGAAAGTCAAGGACTTTCATCAGGCCTTTGTACATCCGCGAATGTTGGTGGGCTCGAAGATCAAAATTGTCCTGGAAATCTGCCCAAAAATCTTCAATATCTTCTTTATGCAGTAGGGATGCCCTAAGAAGTGCCAAGGCTATCTAACCCAACAGATCAAAATTGTTTCTGGTATGGTGGAATTCCACTATTCCCAAACTCATCAACTCATTGTCTGCCTCCTTTACTGTGGCTAGACTCCAAGAATAGTTCCTGTAAGAAATTTGGAATGGAACATTGGTAACCTTCTTCACTGTGAAGAGGGAGTGTAGCTCTAGAATTTGTCTACAGAATTCTAAAAGAATGATTCTATCCCTGCAATACCAAGGAAGAAGATAGGGTTTCCCAAAGAAGCTAGTCACCCAAATATATGTGTGCTACTAGAATTGAATGAAATGATTGCCATAAGAACTCACCAAGTTCGTCGCCTCCTGTGATAACTAAAATCTAGAGTCCTGAGTAAGTGTCAAAATATTTTGGTAAATGAAGGCATCATTTACCCTACAAAAATTTGGGAAACTAAGTTCCCACTGGACTTGGGGATAATGAACCCATTGTGTGAACTGGCCCAGCCCATTCCCAAGAACACCCACTGCCTACAAACCCAGAAAATTTGGTCTCTATTTGGCCAATGCCAATATTAAGTAAGATGTCATGTGGAACTTTGAATTCTTGAGGACGCCTTTCGGTTGTGTGTCCACATGGTTGGCTATGATAGCTGCCCAATTGAAGGTCTGGTTGCAGGTGGTGATGTAGTAGAGAAAATAGTACATCCACGGTGAGAAATTTTGGGCATGGGGTTCTTTGAAGATCCTGCACAGAAAAATAATTCCCGCTTGTATACATTCTTTGAAATACCCACAGGGAATCTCGAGCTTCATCTTTTTGTAGTTTCTTTACAGGGACTTTAGCCACTAAGCATTGATATCTTGCCAGGAGAGAAGGAAAGCTTCCTCAAACTCTTTTAATGACTTGGCCCAGGTGAGAATGATGGGTCCCTATAAATGAGGGATCCCCAGCCTTAAAGCAAAAGTGGTAGGGTACAGACAAACAATAGTTACTGGATAGTGTAGTGGCCGGGGATCGGCGAGAAAGACAACTTGGGTGGGGGCATTGTAGAGCGTCATGAGTTGGAGTATCCACTCTGGTGTTTGCACCAATAAAGGGAAATTCATAGCTTTGATAATTCTAGAGGTGGCCATATGTCGAGCCATAACATCTCTGTCAGCTTTTATTTTGTATATGGCTTGAACCAAGCCCTGCATCTCAGCCCAAAGTCTGGGCTTTGTGTCTTTTATCTCTTGCACATTGGAGTCCACCTTGGACCCTCTAAGAATGCCCTCCCTCAGGTATTTGGAAGTTAGTGGTAGCTTGGCTAGCATATTTTTGGCCTTAGTCTTTGTTGCCACCTGAGTGGAGGTAGTAGGCAGCTTTGGGCTATCAGGAGGGGTGATCACTTCAGACATTTTGAACGAACTATCTACAACCTGCAAGACCGTAGAACTGTCAATACTTGATATAATAAAAATAACTTTAAGGACTCTGGGGAATTCATCACCATTATGCACCTACCCAAAAATGTGTTAGCAGGCATCAAAATCCCAAAGTGGTGAAATTAACATGGGTTGGATTCTGATAAACACCTGCGGCTCCGGGGCATTGGACTAAGTGAAAAAAATAAAATGAAGACCTAGGGGCTTCTCAACACCCGAAGTCTAGAAGAACTAGTCATTGTCGACGTGACCATTAGTAAGCTGTACTTGGCTAACATGGGTCATCACGTGGCCACGTGACCAGTGGCATAATGGTATTAATGGCAATAAGTGGGTGACACAGAGGAAGTAAATGCGATATGGGATGGGATTTGAATGCCTTCTCATGGGAAATTAATCTTTCCATCAGGGTGACATGATAGAGGAGAGAGAAAGCCACCGTGGCTTGAACCAGTGAGGTGCCGAGTTTGAGTTGTGGCAAATGTCTCCCTAATGAGCTCGATAGTTGGGTTGGACGTGATGGAGCATAATGAGCTCAATGCAACAGAGGGATATATAGGGAATATACACCCAGTGTATAGAGTGCCAAAGGATAATGAGGGCCAAAGCACAACTCATGGGTTTACCAGAAAATAATGACATATATACAAATATAAACGGCTAATTACACAACGTACAGAATATACAGAGACACCTAAAGATACTCTACAAAAATGTACAACTTATAAATTAAACTACAACTACATAGAGGGTAGACAACCCTCTAACAGAGCCAAACCTCTAACAGGAGGCGACAGAAAAGCAGAACCAGAGATGAGAACAAAAGAAAAATGAAACAAAACAAAAATAAGCGAGAACCAGCAAACCAGGAACCAGAGAAAGAAGAGTCGAAGGCTTACCTAGAAACACAGGGTATCCAAGAAAGACAAGCATGGGAGGTGCTCTGCAACAAGTTCACCTTAAAATGACCACGAACAAGCACTACAAATCACCATTCAATTAACCACTAAGCACAAGAAGTAATTTGATGTTTAAACGCCTTAAAATCGCTCTAAGTGCTCTAAGTATTTGATCACGGTAAATGTGAAAATGACAGGTAACTTCTATTTATACCCTTGGGGTAAAAATGTGTTGCATTCTTTTCGCAAACCCTAGGATAAGCAAACCTCCAAACTCTGGGCTCAGTGTTTCCCTACAGCCACACCTTCTCACAAAAGAAGATGTGATGGCAGAGAATCTGGGAGTTCAGAATCCGGCTAACTCAAAAGAACAAAAAAACAAAGAAAAACAAGAAACCCAAGGAAAGAGAAAAATTGAAAAGGGAGAGCCAACATTTTGCCTACAAAATGTAGGGACAGGTATGTAGGGCATAACAAATGGTGACTATCTGGGATGAATGCCTTAGCACATTCGAGAAATTCAGAATCTCTGGTTAGCAAAATTGAAATTAATCTTTACCTGGAGTATCCTGCTTGCAAAGTGTGAGGCGTTTGAGAAAATTGGAACTCATCCTTGATTCAATCTTTCGGTCTTTCATTAGTTGTGAAGTGTGTGCTTTGAAAGAAAACCAAGCTGATGACCTCTGGGAGAAGCAGAGAGGAGGCACTGAGCAAATCAAACCAAAGTCATCATATCTTGCATGTTTCCCCCAGATACCAAAATTCTCTATTCTTCAGTTCTTTCTTCTCTTTTTATTTTCTGGATGGAAAGGCGGTACTTTTTTCACCGTGAAGCTTAAGCTTAGCTAAGTTTAATGGCGATACTTATTTCACCTTGCCATCCACTTTAAATTTCTGAATAGGAGAGAATGTTTCAACCCTGGGATATTTTAATGATCTTCAGACTTGGTTAATTAGCCAGTGCAAATGATCTTCCCTCAAGGTGTCTGATTACTTACTTCTTGTTGTTTCTTTTAACTGATGTCCAGACTGTCAAAGTGTGAATCGGATAAAAATCACTCATAACCTTTTACCATACTTACAAAATAACTCCAAAATGCGGACAAATTCCACCATTCTAACAATAGATTCCAAATTCATCAAAATGCATAAGGTACTACTCCAAAGACTAGATGTTATGCAAAGCATACCAGTCTACGAAATGTAGGCAACATGTTGGGAACCTGGAAGACAAAAGGAAATGAAAAAGCCAAAAACAAAATGAAAATGCAAAAAGGAAAGGCGATCCCGGAGGACAGCCAACAAACTATTTACAAGGTACACCAAATGGAGCACTGGGAAAGATATTTACAAGCAAGAAATATACATATAGTACAACTTTGGACAAACTCACCACCTGCCTCATTCAAAGTAGTGCTTAAGAAACTGCCCATTGATAGGCAATGGGATGACTTATGTGGTCATAGTGTTTTGACAATAAGTATTTGCCCCACAGATCTCAAATATCAACTATGGTCCAAGCCAGAGCCATTGAAACTTAGTGTGCTTTCCCTTCTTTTCCCAGGCCTTGTCCCACAAGAGAACCAAGCCCAAAATTTGAAAGGCCTTATTTTGGGCTCTTCTATCAAACCATCATTTTACTACTACCTGATGACACATGAAACATTCAAGGGTTGCATCTCTTTATCCCTCCATTTGCACCAAGTTCAGAAGCTGAACCTCCACAATGTTATCCTGGTTGCTAAATTCCTGCATAAAATGTAAAACTGAGATCTGTAAGTTGATGGGGAATATTGAATTCTGGTCATAAAACAAAAGGAATGGGGATGTCCCTAGGGCTGCCTTTATTTGGATGTGATCCACCCAGAAGGAAAATCTAAGCTTTTGGTGCTAGTTCCGGGGGTTCTGTTCTAACAGATGTTTGATCACCTCAAGTAGATTTTTGTTGGTTGATTCAGCAACACCATTACCCTGGGGGTAGTAGTTGCTAGAGAACTTCAGAGTGATTTTTTTTTCATAGGTCCATTCGAGTAATTTCACCAAAGAAAATGCTGGACCATTGTCACATACTATAGAAAATTCCATTCCAAACCTTCTGACTATGTTTTCTTCTAGGAATTTTATAACTACATCTGTCGTGTTGTTTTTACAAGGAATTGCTTTAGACCATCGGTTGTAGTAATCGGTAGCAGTCAAAATGTACCAGTGGTTGGTAGACAAGTTGGGGTTGATTTCCTCGTTAAATTCAAATGCCCATTGGGTGAAGGGTCTAGCTTTGAAGACTGGCTAGAAAGGCATGGACGGGTCTCGCTCATAATGTGCTGAATTTTGACAAATATGGCATTGCCTAACGTGAGCATAGAAATCCTTAAAGATATAGGGCCAATAGTATCCAACTTGGAGGATCTAATGGGTAGTGGCATCAGCTGAGCCATGCCTGGTTCCAAACTACCCATGAAATTCTTCAATCATCTTCGCAGCTTGGTCCCTATCTATGCACCAGAGTTATACCCCTTCATAATTTCTATAAAAAAGTGTTCCATTTTTTTATCATGAAGTGCATGCTTTTCAGTCGCAGGGTGCACATTTGTTTGGGGGTAACCCCATCAGGAATCTATTATTCAACAATAAGTATACCAGGCTAGTATACCACAGATCTTGAGTGACAGACTCCACTATATATGTTTGGCATTCAATGTTGGGAGTCTCTCCTGCCATTGCTCTACATAGTCCTTGGCCTCAGACTATCTTCATGGGTTGCATTTCCAAATCATACTCTTGGAGGATGGCCATCTATTTCCCCCATTGTTCACCAAATTCACTCTGCAAGAGAAAAGAATTGATAGCTTGGTCCGAGACAATAGCGTGCACTTTTCTCTAGAGAATGTAATGCCAAAATTTCTTCACAGCGCAGACAAGAGAAAAATCCTTCTTTTCCAAAGGTGAATACTAGACTTTGGAGTTCTTAAAAGGGGATCTCATGTAAGAAATTGGTTGTTCTTCCCCTTCAACCTTCTGGGTCATAACTGTCATGGCAGAATGTGGTGAAGCAAAGTAGTATATGTGACAAGGGAGGGAGTAGTCTGGACTAGCCAAGACTGGTGCCTCCATAATCATTTTCTTAATCTGGGTGAATGGTTGCTTTGCTTCAAGACTCCACTCAATCTTGGTATCTTTCTTCATCATCTCATTGAGTGGCTTCACTATCTTGGCAAATCCAGTGATGAACCGCTCGACAAAATTTATCTTTCTGAAGAAAGACCTCATTTCCTTCTTGTTGTCGGGAATCTGTAGATTTAACAACGCTTCAACTCTCTCAGGGTTAATGGATATACCCTTCTCGGAGACAATATGCCTAAGCAGCTTCCCTTTGGTGACCTCGAATATACATTTCCTAGGGTTGAGGGATATTCCATACCGGTGACATCTCTCACAAATTTGGGCGAGGTGGACAGAATGATCACGCCTGTCCTGAGAAAAGACGGTCAAATCATCCATGTAGATGATTATATACCAGTTTACTAGGCCTTTGAATGCAATGTCCATAGCCTTCTGAAATGTGGCCCCCACATTGATTAGGCCAAAGGGCATTCTCTGGTATGCAAATTTTTCCCACTTAGTTTTTCATCCAGGTCTTGTGTTCTCTGAGAAACTATGGGATCCTCCTCGGGGGTGAAATCAAAGGTCCAAATTTCTAGGGGTCGGTACACCCTAGGGGAAGTTTCAGAGAAGAGGAATTTGTTCACCCTCGCAAATTTGGTAGGGTCTATTTCATCCGAAGCTCACTTTCTACTTGGATCTGGTTAGATTCTCCCTCCCAGGGGAGCCACAAGTGGGAAAAGTCAGTGGAGAAATACCCATTAAGGAATTTAGACCAATTCCAACTCAATAACATCTTGTAAGTCTCTGGGATGTCCACCACTTGGATGTCAATTATGATTTCTATTCAGTGGTATTGGATGAGCTAAATCCAGATGTTTTTCAGCTCACATACCATTTTCATAGTTGTTTTGAATAGTTGGAATGTTGCACCTTTGGATGGAGTGGGATGTATTCTGAGATTCTGGCATATTGATAAGGGCATGACATTGCCCAAATCACCAAAATCTACCAAGAAATTGTGTAGGTTCTTCCCTTGTATGTTTAAGCCTAGTAAGAAGGGAGGATCCTCGGTGTTTCCCTAGAAGATAGCCACGTTGGTGTCATCAAAAGTGATAGTCTTGGGTGGGTGACTAATAGCTTTTGGGTTTCCCAAGAGCTTCAGAAGAGGCTTCTTCTGCTTGGGATAGCTCAACAAAACCTCCATAAAGGTAATGGATGTGGTGGGGTGTTCTAACACCTTCATGATTTCAAACATCCCCCTGGGGAATTTTTGGCTTCCCTCGGCTGGGTCCTTAGCTTGGTAAGAGCTAGACCCCTTCGGTGGGAAGGAGAGATAAGTTGTGTTGTCTCGAGGAGGGGTGTCTTTGGGAGGTGTGGGAGTGTAAATTGGTCCTTTTCTAGCCTAGCTCCGGGTGATGTAGGGAGTCTGTGGGTTAGTGAAGGCATTGGCCTAGTTAAAGGTTGAAATAGATTTGTCAAAGAACCCTTATAGTTTGGGTTCTTCTTCATCCTCTTTGTCTGCTCCAAAGAAGACAGTCTCATAAGTGAAGGCACTATGAGTGGGCTCTTGTATGGGAGGTTCCGAGGGAGTAGGATTAGCAGTTTGTTGTCTATCCAGCTAGGAGATCATCATGGCCATCTCCAACATGGCACAATTCACCTCAAAATGAGAGCCATCATCATGCAATCTACACCAATTAGCCAGGGGATGGAGTTCTACAACTCACATAAAATGGGAAGGTCCAACACTACCCTGATTGGTGTTTTGGTTTGGAGGAGGACCTCCGGTGTTATCATTGTTGTTCCATTGCTATTGGTTGGGCTGAGGCTTGTTGTTGTAATTTCTTCCTCCAGCGTTGGTATTTCATTGGCTGGAGAAGACATTCCCTCTCTGGGAATTGGTGTTGTGGGGTGAAAGACACCCCACCTTCAGCTGTCCCATGTCCATAATTAGTGAGGTCAATAGTCACCAGAGGGATTCAACTTCGGTGGAGAGTTGGGTGTTTGCATCACAATGTGATGGTTATTGTTGTTAGTTATCGGGGAAGGTGGAAAACAACTACCAAAGTCAAGGGAAAAAATCCTCCAGCCATGGACGACTAGAATAAAGGCACTCTAGAAGGCTATGTCGGTGGTTGTGTTTGTTGAGGATAGTTCTAGGGGACAAATTCCAGACCTGGTATTGTCTGGGCTTGCGATGGGTATATGTACTGGGCCTCTTGGTCTATCAGTAGTGGTGGGAGATTCATGACCATAAAATGGGCACCCATTTCCTGATTGGGGTTGTATCCCTTAGTGTAAGAAGTTCCACCAGGTATCATGTTGAAAGGCATGCTCTACCCAATTTTGCCTAGAGATTTGTTGAAACTGTGGGACAACTTCAAGGCTAGGTTGTAGATCTTTTCCAGATTATCCCGGTCAGTGGGGGTGGTATTTATCCATAGGAGAGTGGCAAGGAAAGGTTCCATTGCATTTAGCTATGCCTAGATGGTCACTTTCGGGGATGGGATGAAAGGACCCGTGCACCACTTCAAGGCGCATTGGAACCGATGGTTAAATGCTGCAAGGGGTTCATTCAGTTCCTTCCTGATGGAGATGAAATAGCTGTGGGACCATGTTGGGTCCACATGTATGTGGAAGGCCACTAGAAAGGCATCTTCCATATCCTACCAACTGTTGATGGAGTTGGCGGGCAGGTTAAGGTACCAGTTCAACTCATTTTGTCCCAAGGGCAGAGGGAACATTCAGGTCACAATGTCTTGATGTTAGATCCGGTGTCAATTCATCGCATCTTTTTATTCCTATAGATGCTCTTATATGGTTTGTGAGACTAAGTACTCATATCAGGGGCATATCTTTTCCAGGTGTGCTGGAAGATCGTTGGTTGCACCTGAAAACTATCCCATCGGGGACCAAGTGTTACCGAAGTATGCAGCCATCACGGGTGTTGGATTTTGGATAGACTAAGTGTCAATCTCTGGGGTTGTCTAGGAGACTTGGGTATTCATGGATGTAGAAAAACCCCAGACAATGTTGGCTGGCTTGGCTTTCAGGGTCTTCTTCTTTCAAGCGGGAGGCTTGAGTTCAACAAACCTTCCGAGATTGTGGGCTGATCTAAGGATTCTTTCAAATTGGGCGGGTGAAAATGATCCAATCCCACTAAAGGTATGCTTCCTAAAAATATGGCTTGGAAAACCCTCAGGTAGAGTAAAATCTAAATCCTTAGAAGGGGACGAGCTCATTCCCTCCTTCTAGTGCCAGTTTCAGTTGACAGGACTTTGTGACTGGGTCCGCCAACAGATGTAAGTTGTCACCGACTACTGGGGTATTGGCCAACTTTACCTATAAAGGTTATTTGAGAAATAAATTCTCCATTAATATTATTCTCCACCCTTCATACTTTTCTATGCTTTTATCCCATAGGTGGATGACAGTGTGTGTCTTGTTTAAAATATGGTGGACTAAGTAAAGATCCAGGAGGGACATTTGTAAGAATTCCCTTACTGTCACTATCTACTCAGCTATCCATCTGTCTACTACCTAGGCCTTCTTCTTCATGACCCTTAGAGCATCCACATCACCCTATGCAAGCTATAATCCAAAGGTGGAAGCCTCCAGGTGGATCTGGGCCAGGGACTGTGAGAGTTCCATTAGAAGTGCGAGGAGATTGGCATTGGTTTCTCTTTCCTCCTTCAAGTTTTGGGTCTATTTATTGTATCGGGCCTCTACTACTTTGGTGGCCTCCTTCAGTAGGTTCAACTCACCCTCCTTAGCTCATGTCCCCAATGTTACCTCTGTGATAGTATAATCCTTAGGCCTTATCATTGTTGTATCTGGATCTGGGGGAGGTGTTACGATGGTCACAACCATATTTCCTACTAGACCATCCTGGAGGGTATGGACTATCTGGGCCTTCTTAGGATTTTTGGTCTCTGCATTTTGGGCCATCATTTTGGCCAAGGAAAGTGGAAAACCTATTATCACCATAGGGGCCTTTCTCTCTCTTGATTGCACCAGCCATTGGGGAAGCTGGGAAGACCTTGCTGTTAAGACTTGGGTATCAGGATTCCCTTCAGAATCTGGCGGTGTGTTCCTAGAATTTGTAGTATCATCAGTCTCTTTCTCTTTTTCATATTCCGGTTCCCTCTCTCAGGAGGCCTTGATATTTTATGCCATGTTGGCATCTTCCTTCATGATTTTTGGGGTTTCTTCTCTATCGATATCAAGATCACCTATATTTTTGGGGATTTCCCTGTCCTTCTCAGCATCAAATGAATCAACATGTGTATCTTTGGGAGTTCTACCCTCATCCTGTTGCTATTTTTCTTCCTCAACATCACTTGCCGAGTTATCTTCCTCCATTGGAACATTTTCTAGAGGTGGCTGAGGTATTGGGCCAAGATTTAGTGTTTGGTCTACCATGATTACCTCACCGAATGTACTCTAGGGAATTTGGTTACCTATAGTAACCAAAGGCATTTGGAGCATGATGAATGGGGGTATGGTTGATCCCATTTGTCTAGTTTCCCCAGTCATCAATTTATCATCTGTTGTTTTCCTTTGTTCATCCTCGGTCTCTCAGACCGCTATTTTCTCCTGCTTGAGCGCCTTTTGTATTTCCTCCTAGACTTCCTACTCCATGGAAACTTCTTGCTCTAGGACTTCCTTTTCAGTGGGGATATCCACCTTTTCTTGAGTGGCGATCTTTTCTACCATGTGATCTATATCCTCATGTAGACTCATGAGATCATCTTCCCCAAAAAAATCATCAAAATCTTCATGTCGGGGAGAGGTATCTGAAATATTATCAAGTTCAATGGAATCCAAACTGACATCCACTGGGGGCATGTTAGGCAAACTGGGGCCTTCATCTGTGCTTTGGGTGGGGTTCACCTTATACTTCTTCCTCCTTTGTAGTGGGACCCTAGTATCCAAAATACTTGTAGACTCCACCTCAGTGAAAGTCTGCTTGCTCATCATTGTGGCCAATGACGGGGATCCCATCGGGTGAGCAGATGCTACTAGAGTTGTGAGGAGGCCCTGGGAAAGTTGTACGCTTATCTTCTATCTTGCCAGCCTTGACACCTCCATTTTCTCTTGTAACTGTGCCATTATGGGGATCAAAGCATGGGGAGGTACCTTGGTTGGGGTATCTTCTTTCTCTTTCCTCTTTCTTGTGCTAGGTCCTGTGGCTCCAGAGGTCAAAGTATTCCCCCAAATAATTGGTCCCTTCCGGGTGCTCTTGGGACACACCCACACAAAATACTTGTGACTATTTTTTACAATGGGGTGACATACCCCCTCAATTATTAAATCTTCTGGGTGGCCCAATCCATCGGAGGTAGATCCAATTTGTCTAACCCCTACTCTTTATACAATGGGTCTTCTAGTGGCCTGTCATCTGAAAAACCTTTCCGGAAACCCTAAAGGTCAACGAATTTCATCAGGCCTTTGGACATCCGTGAATCTCAGTGGGCCCCGAGATCAAAATTGTCCTGGCAATCTGCCTAGAAATCTTCAATATGTTCTTTGTGCGGCAGGGATGCCCTAGGAGGTGCCAAGGCTATCTTACCTAGCAGATTGAAATTGTTTTTGGTATGGTGGAATTCCACCAGTCCTTGACTCTTTATCTCATTGTCTACCTCCTTTGGTGCGACTAGACTACAAGAATAGTTCCTACAAGAAATTGGGAACAAAATGTTGGTAACCTTCTTCACTGTGAAGAGGGCGTGCAGCTCCAGAATTTTTTTGTAGAATTCTAAAAGAATGATTCTATCCCTGCAATACCATGGAAGAAGATAGGGTTTCCTAGAGAATCCGGTCACCCAAATATATGTGTGCTACTAGAATTGAATGAAATAATTGCCGTAAGAACTCACCAAGTTCATTGCCTCCTACGATAACCAGAATCTGGAATCCTGAGTAAGTGTCAAAGTATTTTGGTAAATGAAGGCTTCATTTACCCTGCAAAAATTTTGGAAACTAAGTTCCCACTAGACTTGGGGATAATGATCCCATGGCGTCAACTCGCCCAGCCCAGCCCATTCCCAAGAATGCCCACTGCCTGCAAACCCAGAAAAGTTGGTCTCTGTTTGGCCAATGCCCATAATACATAAGATGTCTTGTGGAACTTTGAATTCTAGAGGACGCCTTTCAGCCGTGTGTCCACATGGTTGGCTTTGATAGCCACCCAATTGAAGGTCTAGTTGTGGGTGGTGATGTAGTAGAGAAACTTGTACATCCATGCCGAGAAATCCTGGGCATGGGGTTCTCCGAAGATCCTATATAGAAAAATAATTCCTGATTGTATACATTCTTTGAAATCCCCACGGGGAATCTCCAACTTCATCTTTTTGTAGTCCCTTTTCAGGGACTTCAGCCACTGAGCATTGAGATGTTGCTGGGAGAGAAGGGAAGCTTCCTCAAACTCTTTTAAAAAATTGGCCCAGGTGAGAATGATGGATCCCTTGAATTAAGCGATCCCCTACCCTGAAGCAAAAGTGGCAGCGTCCAGATGGACAATATTTGCTAGATAGTGTAGTGGCCAAGGATCATCGAGCAAGACAACCTGGGTGGGGGCATTATATTGCATCGCTAGTTGGAGTATCAAATCTGGTTCTTGGACCGAGCAAGGGAAATTTACAGCTTTGATAATTCTGGAGGTAGCCATATGTGTAGCCATAACATCTCAGTCATCTTTTAGTTTGTATATGGATTGAACCAAGCCCAAAGTTCAGGCTCTGTGTCTGTTATCTCTTGATCCTTGGAGTCCACCTTGGACCCTTCGAGAATGCCCTCCCTCAGGTATTTGAAAGTCAGGTGTAGCTTGGCCAGCATCTTTTCAGCCTTAGTATTTGTAGCCGCTCGAGTGGAGGTAGTAGGAAGCTTTGAGGTATCCACAGGGGTGATCACTTTATACATTTTGATCAAACTATCTGCAACCTACAAGATCAAAGAACCGTCAATACTTGATATGATAAAAATAACTTTAAGGACTTTGGAGAATTCATCACCATTTTGCTCTTGCCCAAAAACGTGTTAGCATGCATCAAAACCTTGGAATGGTGAAATTAACATGGGTTGGATTCCAATAAACACCCGGGGCTCTGGGGCATTGGAGTAAGTGACAAAAATATAATGAAGACCTAGGGGCTTCTCAACACCTGGAGTTTGGAAGAGCTAGCCGTTATCGACGTGACCGGTAGTAAGCCATACTTGGCTGACATGGGTTATCATGTGACCATGTGAAAGGTGGCGTAATGGCATTAATGGCGACAAGTGGGTTGACACAAGGGAAGTAAATTCTAAATGGGATGGGATTTGAATGCCTGCTCATGGGAAATTAATCCTGCCATCAGGGTGACATGATAGAGGAGAGAGAAAGCCACCATGGTGAATGTCTCCCTAATGAGCTCGATAATTGGTTTGGATGTGATGGAGCATAATAAGATCGATGCAATAAAGGGATATACCAGGAATATACACCCAATGTAGAGAGGTTTGAAGCACAATGAGGGAGGAAGCACAACTCGCAGGTTGACCATAAAACAATGACATATATACAAATATAAACAGCTAATTACACAACTTACAAAATATATAGAGACACCTAGAGGTACTCTATGACAATGTACAACTTATACATTAAATTACAACTACATAGTGGGTGGAAAACCTTTTGGCAGAGCCAATGCACCAATGGGAGGTGACAAAAAAGTAGAACCAGAGACGGGAACGAAAGTAAAATGAAACAAAACAAAAATAAGCGAGAACCAACAAACTAGGAACCAGAGAAAGAAGAGCCGAAGGATTACCTGGAAACATGAGGGATGTCAGAAAGATGAGAATGAGAGGCACTCTACAATAATTTCACCTTCAAATAACCATGAACAAGAACTGCAAATCACCATTCAATTAACCACTAAGAACAGGGAGTAATTTGCAGTTTAATCACCTTAATCGCCTTAAAATCGCTCTGAGTGCTCTAAGTATTTGATCGTGGTAAATGTGAAAATGACAAGTAACTTCTATTTATACCCTTACAGTAAAAATGTGTTTCATTCTTTATGCAAACCCTGGGACAAGCAAACGTATGGACTATGGGCCCGTGGATTCCATGTAGCCACACCTTCTCGTGAAAGATGTGATGGAAGAGAATCCTGTAGTCTGAAATTTGACTGACTCAAAAGAATAGATAAACTCCAGGACTAGATCCAGGAGACACAAGAAGGAAAAAGAAAAAGAAAGACAACCCTCGTAGAAGAAAAGCCTGGAGGGAAAACAAATAAAAACAAGAAACCCAAGGAAAGAGCAAAAGCGAAAAGGGGGACCCAACATTTTTCCTACAAAATGTAGGGACAGGTATGCAGGGCATAACAGAAAGGTTGGTTCTACCTTATTGATTAGTGAATTTCCCTAAATTGCAACACCTCTCTACCAAGGTTTATATGGTATTTTTTGGAAAGATTCTTGGAAAGATTCAATGATAACAATTGTTGTTTTGTCATTAATGTCAAACCTTAACTGGTGAGACTATTGCTATTTGTTTGAGTACCATATCTATTGATTGATGAAGAATATTTGAAGAAAAGGATAAAAAGAAGACCGAGGGTCATGTTTGAGTTATGGGTAAACACAAGGGTACTTAATCATTTGGCACATTGGCAAAGTGATGTGTTGTTTGTCGTTCACTGACAGTTCACTGAAAAGTTGATGCCAAGTAATGTGAAGTTGATGCTGAGCAAAGCCAATGATGGTCGAGCACCAGTGAAATGCTGAGGAATATAGAGGTGACCGAGTGGAAGAACACAGTGTTTTCTAAGCAACAATATTTTGGTAATTGATGAGATTTGAGATCTCTGGCCGACATAACTGAATTTATTGGAATATGTGAAGTTTATTATGGATAATTAATTTTGGTCCACATTAATTAAATGCATGGGAAACTATTTTTAACGTATGGATTCAAGATTTAATTGGTGATTGTATTGGAGAAATAAATTAAATGTAATGATGTAAAGATCCATTGGATCTAACCTAACCTAAGATCTACAATCTTGATTAAGTGGCAAAATATTTGTCTGACCTAGATGAAGAGGTATATGATAACCTCAAGGGGTTATTCATGAAGTATGCAGGGTAAGAAGTTGTATGCAAGAGTATTGCATGGTTAATTAACTGATTGGCATGATATATCAAAGAAGGTTGAGAAGAGAAGCAGAGAGAGATTGCTTGATGGATTTCCAAGCTGATCTAGAATGGGAGATGAGAATCGAGGACAATCAGTAAATTAGCATTAGAGATGAATTGGATCTGGATTGGCAAAGTAAGTTGTATGTATTAGATAAAACATAATGATTAACTTATAACCATTGTATTAGTTCAAATCCTTTAACCAGGTTGTCCTAACAGTCATTGTATAAATCCTTTGAGCAAGGTGACATTCAAATTGGAATGTTCTAAGTCCTCTAACAAGGCCACTCCTGACAGGGTGACTAAATCCTTTAACTAGGTTGACCTAACAGTCATTGTATAAATCCTTTGATCAAGGTGACATTTAGATTGGAATGTTCTAAGTCTTCTAACAAGGCCACTCCTTACAGGTTGATTAAATCCTTTAACTAGGTCACATTTGACAGTGTGTTTTGTAACCTTTAACAATGTTGGCTCCTAACAGAGCTCACTTCAGAAGAGTGAAATTTTGGTAGCATGTTACTAGTGGTTTTTCCCATATTTGGGTTTCCATGTTAAATCATGGTTTCAAAATGTGTGAATGTTTATGTTGTGTTCTACTGTTAAGTTTTTGCAAGCTTATTTCATTAGTATAATAAACTGAACATTCTTATGTTATTGTTGCCAAGCATATCTAAGTTGTTCGAAGTGGTATAAAGTTTTATTGTTACATCGGGACCTAAGGATAACTGATTCACCCCCCCCCCCCCGTCTCAGTTATTGTANACTGATTCCCCCCCCCCCCCCCGTCTCAGTTATTGTAAATTCATTCTAAAAATTGGGATCAGTGCTTAGTTATCTTGAAAATAGTTTGAAGGTACATAGAGAAAAAGATCAAGATGTATAAAAGGGAGGTACCGAAGTTTAACAAGGAAAACTTTGATGCATGGAAAAGTTTGATGAAATTTCACTTGGATGGTATTGGAGATTCTGCTAAATTATATGTTGATCAAGAATATGTAGCCCCTATAGGAGCTCTCAATGCTGCACAGTTAAGAGAAAAGCAAGAACATAATCAAGAAATGTTGGAAATTGTATCATCCTTGAACTATCATGAGTTTGAAGACATAAAGAATTGTACAAGTGCAAAGCAAATGTGGGATGCCCTTGAAACCATCTATAGAGGTGACACAAATGTGCTGAGAGCCAAATCTAAAAGCTTGAGAGGTAAGTTTGATGAAATGAAAATGCAAGTAGGAGAAAATGTAGTTCAATATTATGGTAGGATATAGGAATTTGTAAATTCTATTAGAGGAGCTAAAGGAACCATTGATGATAACACCATCATGAGATAGGTACTAAGAACACTTCTTTCTATTTATTCTATTAGAGTATCTGCAATTCAATAATTGAGATGTACCCCTAATAACAATTTGAGTCTAGAAAGTTTGGGAGGCAGAGTTACTGCATTTGAGATGTAAAATTTTGATAACTATACTCCAGAAGCCATTGAATCTGCATTCAAGTTCCAGATGGCCCTCAACAAATCAAACAAAGGAAAGAAATGTGTGGATAGTAACAAAGACACTTCTGATGATGATCTAGAAGAACTTGAGGCACTTATGGCAAGAAGAATATCTAGAGGAAAAGGAAAATCCAAAGGAAAACATCCTATTATTTGTTTTTCATGTAACAAAGCTGGTCATATTGCTACAAGATGTCCTAATAAGAATGACAAAGACGAAAGAAGAGACAAAAAGTATAAAGATAGAAAGGATGACCAGGACTTTAGGAAGTACAAGGATTACAAAGACAAAGGTAAGAAATCTTTCTATATAATTGAAGAAGCTTTTGACAGTGAATCTGATAAATCTGATAAAAATGATATAGAAGTTGTGTATGTTGCAATGAAAGATGATTCTGATGATGATGAGAAAACTGGACTAATTTCTTATATGAGTAAAGGTGATCATTGGATTATTGATAGTGGTTTCTCACATCACATGACTGGTGATAAAGATAAATTTGAAACCTTAGATCAGTGTAAAGGTTGTTATGTTAAATTTTGAAATGATACACCATGTCGTGTTAAAGGGAAATGATCAATTCAATTGACTGAAAAAATCAGATGTGATGATGTATATTAGGTTGATGATCTTAAGTATAACTTATTAAGTGTTGAAGAGATAAATACTTCTGGTTACAGAGTTGAATTCCATCATAGGAAAGAAAAGATCTATGATGCCAATGGAGAATTAGTTGGAAGTGGTGAGCAGACAAAATGTAACTTGTTTTATCTAGACTTAGCTGATGAGACATGCTTGATTGCACAATATAGTGATGTTTGGTTATGGCATAAAAGGTTGTGTCATGTAAACTTTGATAACTTGGTAAGCATAAGAAAATTGAAAAATGTTAGAGGGATGCCTAAGTTAAAGAAACCTGAAAATGCAATGTGCAAGCAATGTCCATTGGGCAAAATGACTAAATCTAGTTTCAACAGTAAAACTCATACTTCTAAGAATATTCTAGAATTGGTTCATATTGACCTTTGCAGACCTATTGGTGAGAAAAGTTACTGTGGATACAAATATTTTATCTTATTTGTTGATGATTACTCTAGAATGATGACTGTTATGTTTCTTAAGGAAAAATCGGATGCATTCTAGTTGTTTAAGTTGTACTTGGAAAAAGATGAAAATGAGACAGGTAAAAGTCTAAAATGTCTGAGATATGATAGAGGAGGCGAGTTTATTTCTAATGAGTTTAACAAGTTTTGCAATGATAGAGAGATAAAAAGGCAGATGTCTTCTCCTAGGACACCACCACAAAATGGTATAGCTGAAAGAAAAAATTGATCTATCATGGATTGTGCCAAAAGACTAATGATCAAGAAAAATGTTGCACAGAAATATTGGAGAAAAGCTTTAAGTACAACAGTTTATACCCTTAACAGAGTAAAAGTTAAGAAAGGTACGAATGCTACACCTTATGAGCTATGGTATGGATATTCACCTAGTGTAAGCTATTTCAAAGTCTTTGGAAGTATATGTTTCATACTTAAGGATAAAAAAAAATGGAAAACTTGATGCTAAAGGTGAGGAGGGCATATTTCTTGGATATTCAACTAAAAGTAAAGCATAAAAGTGTTTGAATTCTAACACTAACAAAATTGTGGAAAGTGCAAATGTTAGAATTGATGAATATGTAGAAAGAAATGAAGCTAAAAGCATGACTGAGCCTGAGAGTTACAAATCATTCACCTATCTCGATGAGGAAGATTCTAATGAATTACCTAAAACTAAAGTTGTCGAGCAACAGTCCACACCTACCGAGTCACAGAATGAAATTGTCAGGCAACAGGAGGTGACTGCCAAGCTATCTGATGTAGATGTCGAGTCACAGTTTCAACCTGAATTGAACATGAATGATCAATCTAAAGAAGAGAAAGAACCTAATTTGGAAAAGTATGTAAGAAGGCACTATAAACTTGATCAAATCATAGGAGTAAAGGACTCTGCAGTCATGACAAGAAGCAAATATAGAGAAGATACTTTCTTGTTATGTGATTGTGTGCCTAAAATAGTAAAAGATGCATTAGACAATGAAGACTGGGTTCAAGCCATGAAAGAAGAGATTGAACAAATTGAAAAGAACAATACTTGTACACTTGTACCTAGATTGAATGATAAAAATGTAATTTGTACTAAGTGGGTATTCAAAAAAAAGATGAATGAACATGAAGAGGTAACAAGAAATAAAGCTAGACTGGTATGCAAGGGTTATGCACAAGAGGAAGGAATTGACTATGGAGAGACATTCACTCTAGTTGCAATATTGGAAGGTGTAAGAACCTTACTTGCATATGCAGCCTACAAAGGATTTAAAGTCTATAAAATGGATGTAAAGTCATCATTTCTAAATGGGATATTATAAGAAGAAGTCTACATTGAACAAGCAGATGGGTTTATTGACCCAAGCAAAAGGAATATGGCTTGTAAATTACACAAAGCACTATATGGACTGAAGAAAGCACCAAGAGCATGGTATGAGAGATTGCACAACTATATGATGAAGATTGGATTTGCAAGAACCAATGAAAACAACAATTTGTATTTGAAGACAAAGAAAAGTAAAGGTACTTTATTAGCTGAAATTTTTGTTGATGACATTATATATTATGTAAAGGATATGTTATGCGAAGCATTTGCAAAGGAGATGCAAACTGAATTTGAGATGTCTATGTTTGGTGAGATAAATTTTTTTGTTGGCTTACAAATATATCAGATGAAGAATGGTATCTATATTACTCAATCAAAATATGTCAAAGAGATACTAAATTTTTTTGGAATGGAAGATTCAAAACCAGTGAGTACTCCCATGGCTACTGGACAGAAGTTAGCCAAAAATGATGAGACAAAAGAAGTAAATCAAACACTATACATATCAATGATTGGAAAGCTGCAATATGTTGTACATAGTAGACCTGATATTGCATTAGCTATTGGAATTGTTGCTAGATTTTCTACCAATCCCAAAGAAACTCATATGATGGAAGTAAAAAGGATTTTGAGATATTTAAAGGAACAGATGAATATGGTATGTATTACAAAAGGAATGATAAATTTGAACTCAGAGTTTATACTGATTCTGATTGGGATGGAAATGTTGATGATAGAAAAAGCACCATAGGAGGAGCATTTCTTTTGGGGAAAAGATTAGTTTCATGCACAAGAAAGAAACATAACTGCACCTCACAATCTATAGCTGAAGCCAAGTATGTGGCAACAACAGTTAATTGCTCTAATATTGTGTGGTTGAAGATACTACTGAAAGGTATCAAAGAAGAGATCACGGAACTAGTTGTCACATATTTTGATAACACAAGTGTCATCAATATTTATAAGAACCCTATAATGCACTCTAAGAGAAAGCATATAACTATCAAGTATCATTACTTGAGGGAGCTAGTTTAGAAGAAGGAATTCAGGATAGAATATGTGAACACTAAGGAACAGTTAGCAGACATATTTACAAAGGCACTACAAAAGGATGCATATGAGTATCTACAAGGTAAATTAGGGGTGATTTCCCTAACTGGGGCTAATTTTTTTAGAATGGAATTGTTGTATCAAATGTTATATTCAGAATATTTTTCACATTAATGCACATGCAGTCACACTTTAGGATGTTGCCTAAAGTTGTGAAAGATAGACTAAGACAGAAAAGAGGACCAGTCATAAGAAAGATGACAAGAATAGCATGATAAAGAGTTTAGAACAAAAGAATTTTCATGATGAAGATTTCAACATCTTTGGCATTGTTGTCAAAGAGGGAGAAGTTTACTGAAAGAGGGAGAGTTTACTACTTAGAGAAAAAGAGATTGATGAACATAAATAGAAAGACATCAGTGTGTTCAAAGACACAAAGGGAGAAAAGTTTTACAAGATAAGAATTACAATGAAGATAAAGACATAATGAAGATTTGTTCATATCAAGGAACAAAGGTAGACTTTTTGGATTGTATGGTAACTATGGTTGAAAATTATTGTTTTATTGTTTAGTGTTGTCATCAATGCCAAAGAGGGAGATTGTTGGAAAGATTCAATGATAATAATTGTTCTTTTTTCATTGATTTCAAACCTTAACTGGTGAGACTATTGCTATCTATTTGAGTACCATATCTATTGATTGATGAAGAATATTTGAAGAAAAAGATAACAAGAAGACCAAGGGAAATGGTTGAGTTATGGGTAAACATAAGGGTACTTAATCGTTTGGCATATTGGAAAAGTGATATGTTTTTTATCTTTCACTGACAGTTCATTCAAAATTTGATGCCAAGTAATGCAAAGTCAATGCTGAGAAAAGCCAATGATGGTGAAGCACTAGTGAAATGTCAAGGAATATAGAGGCGAATGAGTGGAAGAACATAGTGTTGGCCAAGCAACAGTATTTTGGTAATTGATGAGATTTGAGATCTCTGGCCGACATAATTGAATTTATTGGAATATGTGAATTTTATTATGGATAATTAATTTTTGTCCACATTAATTAAATGCACAGGAAACCATTATTAATGAATGGATTCAAGATTTAATTGGTGATTGTATTGGAGAAAGATTGCTTGACAGATTTCCAAGTAGATCTAGAGTTTGAGATGAGAATCGAGGCCACTCAGTAAATTAGCATTAGAGCGAAATTAGATTTGGATTGGCAAAGTAAGTTGTATGTATCAGATCAAACCTGTTGATTACTTTCAAACCATTGTATCAGTTCAAATCCTTTAACCAGACTTACCTAACAGTCATTGTATAAATCCTTTGAGCAAGGTGACATTCAGATTGGAACTTTCTAAGTCCTCTAACAAGGCCACTCTTGATAGGGTGATTAAATCCTTTAACCAGGTTGACCTAAGAGTCATTCTATAAATCCTTTGAGCAAGGTGACATTAATATTGGAATGTTCTAAGTCCTCTAACAAGGCGACTCTTGACAGGGTGATTAAATCCTTTAACCAGGTCACATTTGACAGTGTGTTTTGTAACCTTTAACAGTGTTGGCTCCTAACAGAGCTCACTTTAGAAGAGTAAAAATTTGGTAGCATGTTACTCGTGGTTTTTCTCATATTTGGGTTTCCACATTAAATCATGGTGTCAAAATGTGTGAATGTTTATGTTGTGTTTTACTGTTAATTTTCTGCAAGCTTGTTTGATTAGTACAGTAAACTGCACATTCTTATGTTATTGTTGTCAACAAGATCTGAGTTGTTCAAAGTGGTATAAAGTTTTATTGTTACATCAGGGCCTAAGGATAACTGATTCACCCCCCTCTTAGTTATTCTAAATTCAGTCTAACAGTAGTTTCATTCCCTCAATATAAGGGTTTCTTCTACCATGTTGAGTAGTCACTTTCCTCTATTAGCAATATTGGTTCTATCATGTCTATTTTATTCTCTTATTATTTATTTATTCACTGTTTGTCTCTCTATCCAATTTTTTTATTCATGGAGGTTGAAATAACAATGTGGGGGTTTGATTGAGGCAATCCCCTAACTATAGTCCAATATTTTTCCTTTATCTTCTTGTATTGATGTCAAAATTCCTCATGAGTTTAAAACATGCATTTCATACAAAAATCATATCTCTATATTATTGAACACCTTAAAACTGCGAGGGAGGAGGGGAGGTAGTCCTAACCAAATCTTAAAACTTTTTTCACAAACACTTATTAATTGTCTTTATCCAACTAATAATCAATGAAGGATATTACAATGACAACAAAAAAACATGACTGCTAGATTTTTATGTGGAAAACTTAATGTTGGAAAAAACATAGTATGATTTAAACTATATATATGAATAAAAATTTATAAATATTTAGGTCATAGACCAAGGAGCTCACTGCTATTGATCCAAAGTTGTAGGCTAACACACACAACCATAGGGAATAATAAAGGACATGTAAAACTAAGATGCATGATCGCAAGGAAATATAACAATCTATATAACATGCATGATCCCAATGAAATAATTCAAAAAATGTAGGATCACGTGATAGATGTGATAAAAAAATAAATTAAAAGCTAATTGATTTTTAAATTCCCCTTGAAGTCAGGATGTTAGGGATCTTCCTGAACTTTAGAACTAAACAAAGGCAATTATAAAAGTTTGGGTTTATATCTAACTCCCTAATGCTTTTAACAAATGGTCGAGCAGCTTTATGAACTTTAGAACTAAACTAAGGCAAGTATGGAACTTCAACTTTATACCTGACTCCCTGATGACATATATTCTCAGGCAGTTAGGAACTTTTACAAACTTCAGAAATAAACAAAGACAGGTATGAAAGTTATGGTTTACACCTGACTCCCTGACAACATATATTTGCAGGTAGTGTGCATTAGTTTTGAAAGAATAGTAATAAATAATTCTAGCCTATTCATTCCAATTCCAAGGGGATTCTGGTGACCTATGGGATCTCATAAATAATGTATAAATTTATTTTTGAGGGAAAATGTTTCACTTTTGTCTTGCATCAAATCTTTTATATTTTTGTTGTTCTTGTAATCGGTTTGTCAATACCATAGGTTATACACTAGGTATTGTACTGTTAAATCATAATACAAATTAGTGATATTAGATCTTGTTTGCTCCTATATATCTCTTCAGAATAAAAATACAATAACAAAACTAAGAGGGGGTGAATCAGTTGTGAGACATATTATTAAACATTAAACTTTATAAACCAAAACTTTAATCCAAATGACAACACAGTAAATGCCAACACAATAATACAATCCTTTTTTGTCGAGGAAACCATGTTAAAGGTAAAACCCTGGTGGTAATTAGCACCCACAAATAATGTACTAAGAGAATAGTATCCATGTTAAATGATTTAGCCATGTTAAGAGCTTATTAGAGGATTAGACTAGATAGTCCCTCTTATAGGATAGACCCTGTTAGGAGTCAAGAGTAAAATTGGGCTCACTACCTAGGTAGTCTTCCTAAATAAGGTTAAAGCCACCCTCAAGGATTTACAATCCAAAAAAGTGTATATAGGAAATATACAACCTAGTCAACTATCTGATAGAAACTGCCTTTGCTTCATCAGTTCCAATGAAGTATTATATTCATAAACTCTGCTCTACATCCAACAGTCAATCAAGCTTAGCAGCTTCCATACTTCTCTATCTTTGTCAATCACCTTCTCTTCATACATAGATCTAATTTCTCACACATATTTTGAAAAGAAAAGTGGTCACATATATACCGTATTTAATAATTGATTAGGTCGGCCAATTAAGCTTTCCTAATATATGAATAATTATTTAACCACTTTCTAAAATACACACGGTTCCTATAAAAAGTAAACATCAATTACAATGCATCAAATATAATCCAAGATCTGTAATCCACGCTCGCGATCCACAATACATGCTACAACTCTGAAGTCAGCCCCAAATAGGTCTCCTCCAGAATACATGCCACAGGTGACATCACCAATAATCATATGACTTGTGACCCATACCAAAATTTCCTCAATATGTCTTCTTTCATCACTTAAGCTTGCATAACTGGAATCATCATCGCCTCTAAGATATCTCCAAAACATAGAAACTCTCTTTGTCAAACATCATTGTCACAGTCTAGAAACCTGTCTTCACTAAATAATCTATAATTCATCCAATATGTAACATGAAGCCAAGTGACCTTAGAAATAAGATCACCATATATCCTTCTACATATCATCATCTTCTTTCATTATGATTCATCTATATAGTATCTATATACTTATGTTAGTCATCATAGAATAGAAATGACCAGTCTGTTCAACCTCCAAAGAAACATATGTTGACATCAGTGACAAAAAATGAATGCCAACAACATCAGTAGTACCCAATTCCAACAACATCCAACAATCTCCCCCTTTGAAATTGATGACAACATATGGGAAAATTCATCAACCCAAAAGTACTCTCTCTCAATAAAATCTTCTCAATATCCTCAACACAATTCTCCCTAAAATAGTAGGGATTTTCAGATAAAATCTCTCCCCCTTTGAAAAAAATGGAAAAGGGTGCAATAAATCATCGTCAGTCTTCTGTAATATGTATATTTTTCAAATCTTCATGTCTAACAACTAGGTTCCAAATCACCCAAATATGTTCTAGTGTTCCTACGATCACTCCCCCAGAGGAGTAGATCCATACTTCAAGTCCAAAAAATGATATAGCTTTGAAAGCCATTGGATTGATGCATTCCTACATCAATTAATTACCACAAGGAGGGGCTCTCACTCCAAGCATGCTTGTGGGATACTGTCATGCCCAAAACTAGGGCAAAACACACATACAATTTTTTTTTTCTAAAACGCAAGTGTAAACCATTAACAAGGATGTATATGAGGTGATGTGATATCACGGTAAGGGTAGTCTTTGAATTGAAAGGTTTATACAAGGTTAAATTAGGAGCACATCACATATAGATGCAGAATAAGAGAATCAACTAGTCATACAGGTTACGTGAATACCTAGGTCAGGTTGGTCTAACTCTGGTTTCATGTCTTAATCTATGTATAGTATCATGATGGTAGTTTATTCTTAAGAGACATACATTGAATTAGATAACTCTGGTAATCACTTAATTTCTAACCGTGGTTACAACTTATTCATTAAATTCTAGTCCCAATTTCTTTCGACCATTAACCACTAGTTTAAAATTCAATAATCAAAACCTAATCTAATCCTTATCATCCTAACAATAATTAAGCTCTTCCATACATTTTTCCATAAAACTATAGTCCTTAAATTACTTGATAGAATATTAAATTGATCTCAATTAGAAAATTTACATTGACCTCTACCCTCTTGAAATACATGACAACATAATTCAATTTATTATAATTACATTAACATCTATCTATATATTCCACATAGAAACTACATCTGTAATCAATAATAAACTATACAAATAAATAAACTTTATCTACACAAAATTACATGATTTTAATAAACAATAAAGAATTAATTCCATAAAATATTATCAAACATATATATATTTCATATAAAACTTAAAGTTTCAAATTAAACTATACAATTTAGATAGCAATTACATCTCTTAATGAAACTTCATAAATCAAATTAAACAATAATAATAAAACCTATTTAACTAAATTAATCTATCTAAAAATAGTGCTCCATTTAACTATGTTCCCAATAGATAGAAAAAGCACATAATTTAAATATATTGGTCAATATTTAATTGAATCTAATTATGTTATTAACTTTATCATTCATTAATAAACTACCTATAACTAACTATACATAACCTACCTATCTACTAGCTCCAATCACCTATCAAAGGTCACATCCTATCCCATGCCAAAAGCCTTATCAAAACTTGCAAAATTTATGAGGGAAGAAGACTTTAGAAGAAGAATTTGCAGGAACCAAGATGGGTGGGGGCCACAACAATATAAGGTAAGGCAAACATAGCTTTAATTCACATGAGAAGGAAAGGTGCATCAAAACCAAGGAGAGAGGGAAGCATGCAAATTTCTCCATGGATATGGTGGGGCCAAAAAACACCCTTCCCAAGTTTAAAGTATATTAAAAAAAATTGGTCCAAGGGAAGTATTACCATCAAAGGTCAAATCAATTGCAACCAAAGGGAAAGGAGTTTATTACTTTGGTTAATGATGTATTACATGTCAGCACTTCCCTAAAATTTTGCATGGAAACAAAGAGAGTTAAGGGGAAGAGTTCTTGTGGGGCCCACGAGGGTGGGTGAGAAGAATTAAGCCTCCCCAATAAAGGTTAATCATAGTATTAAGAGAGTAGCTAAAGGGTATGTTTAGGGGAATAATAAACGGAAATTAGTAATGGGATCTACAAAAAAATATTCTGTGTAATGTGTAAGGGGAGGGAATTAAATCCCTCCCCATACATTTTCCAGAGAGCTAGAAAATGATATGGTAAGTTTGTTTGTATATTTTGTTTTGAAGATACATACATGATTTTAATTGTTTTATTTTTGTTTGCCAATATTATGCAACTATAACTTGATCACTAATGTTAGGTGATTGTTTTTTTTATTATTGCATCAATTTCTATGACTTACTATATTTAGTAAGTTAATCACTTCTTTTCAAGGGTTGGAATGCAATGATTTTGAAGATGAAATATTGATCTAATTAAGCTAAAATTTTAGAATTTAAAAGGAACATATAGTGTTCTTAACTTGGAAATTTAAAATTACATACAAGAGAGGTTTCAAGACTTATCAATCACAAGGTTTACATGCATGGAAAATTATTACAAAAGGAATGAGAGATTTTTACATTTTACTCAACAAGCTATAAAACGAGCTTCACAACACTTAAAAAAAAATGATCCTCAATCACAAGGAGTAATTCATGCAACCACAAGGTTGTTTTTTCTCAACAACACCAAAAGAAGACTTCTTTCAAAATGTATCCACATCCAACTTGATTTAAAAACTTGCAGTAAAACATGAAGTGAACCATGGGAGCTCACCTCCCAACCAAGGCCTCAAGAGAGACCACCCCCGAGCTTGGAGAACAAAGACTAAACAAGGTAGCACATTCCAATTTCACAAATAACATAGATGCACAACAATTTACTCCCAACCAAGGTTTTCACAAATGGGATTTTCAAACCCATTGAAGTAGTGTGAAGGTGAGATTTTCCAAGAAGGAGAATGGCATTGTATTCAAATTTATCAACAAGAGTTTTCTCCCATGCCTTTCCAAGGCTAAAATTGGAATTCCTTCCATATACACAATTTGGTCATTTCTATACCAAAACCATTTTTACAACATTGCTTCATGGAGCACATACTCCATGAATTTATCCCTCTTCTCCAAGAGAAGAGACTCTCACTACAATGGAGAGCCCAACTAACCCCTTCACCCAAGGCCAGTTCTTCCCTTCCCAAAGGATGAGTAATACCTTAGAACTCCCATGAACAATACTCCCAAATCCAAAAGAACAAGAGATGAAACAAAACTCAAATGCATCCCAAACCCAACACATAACATCAACTTCTACATTAAATAACACATTACAAGATTACATAAATGAATCCATACAAGATTTACATATTCCTTCAACAATATCATGCAAAGCTTAAGTGCAAAACCATTCCTCCAAGGCAAGAATTTTCCAACCTTTGGTCCAAGAAAAATGGCAATAGTGTGGTTGAGAAGAGCCTTTATCTCTTTTCCTTTTCTTTCTCCAAACGTAATTGTCTCAAAAATTGGAGAGTGGGTGAACACTCACTAAGTTTCTCCAAATCCTCTAAAAAGGCCCCTAAAGTGTACTCAAAACTTAGCAAATAATGAGACATGTCCTCTAATATTTTTTCCTTACCTCTTGTCTCCCCTCTTAATTGTGAGTTTAGTAAGGAGTGTGGGACAAGTCAATGCATGTGGCCATCTTCGTCTTTGCCACTTTTTAAAATTAGGCATTTTGGAGGGCCATAATGGTGATATAGGTTTACTCCATAGGTAAAAACTAGCTCTAACCCAAAGTACCCCCTTAGGATTAACTAATTTTGGCCAAAAATATACTCTAGGGTCACTTTTTATCCTTCCAAAGTACCCCTAAAGTTCAAATCTGAGTTCCAACTTGATGTGATCCCTACAAGACATCTATATGCAAGTGGGATTAATATAGCACCCTGTAAGGTTTGGTGATTCTTTCCCAAGCCCTAATTTGACATGTCATCATCCACATGGAAAACACAAGTGTCAAGTGATACCAAGACAAAGTACACATCCCATTCACAATGACATGTTCAAACAACAACAACATGAGTATTAAACTGTTAACACACATTCAGATTACATTTACAACAAGGATCATATTACAATGAGGTTTCAATCTCTTATTGGATTAAACCTTGGCTTACTCAATTCACATGTGTTTAGCCCTGTTCTCTGAATAATTCCATGGTTCTCTTTCCTGCACACTAAACTTGAGCATCAGTAGTCCAAGATAATAAAATCACATGTAATATATATATTTTCAATTTATAATTAGCAACATCAATCAATAACAAGATTAAATTCTTAATTGCAATTTTCATAAAGAAAAGTTTAAAACATAAAAATTCCATAATCATCATGACATAACATCGATGAAATAATCAAGTATAATCATGATTTGATCATCTCATCAGTTCACTTATCTAAACATATATAATCAAAAGCAACCATTTGATCTAGGTCTAATCTATATCAAAATGTAATCCACACAATATAATCATCATCATAACATAATATCTCAAGTCTCTGTCAGGATAATCAAAAAGTGTATCAATGTATCAAAACATAAAGTATCAAAGTGTGATCGAGCAGTAAGGCTGTGATGGGTTGGGGTGAGGCCTCACATTCGCCCCCACTACTCATGAACTTCCTCCTAGAGTTCATAAAAAAGATATGGGTACTAAGATCTCATCTGCGCTGCATCCTCCCATGAAGCCATGACCTCATCATAACAATCCCACTGGACCCTAACCTGGTCCAGCTCTCGGCCTCAAAGTGCAAGGATCCATTGGGATATAATACGAATGGGCTCCAGTGCTAGCTGTCCATCTGACTCCACCTATAAGGCATCCCAATTTATAACATGAGACTCATCATAAATATATTTCTCAAGCACAGATACATGAAACACATCATGGATGCATGACAGGCTAGGTGGCAAGGCTAGATAGTAGGAAACTAGTCCTATCCTTTCCAATATCTCAAAAGGTCCAACAAAGCGAGGCACTAACTTAGAGCCCTTTCAAAAATGGATTGGACTCTTATGCGGGCACACTCTCAAAAAGACCCTATCTCCAACCATATACTCACGATCAACTTGCTTCACATCTGCATACTTCTTCTGTCAGTCCTGAGCCTCTCTAAGACGCTGTCTGATCAATACTACCTACTGCTCCACATCCTTGACCAACTAGGGTCCAATAGATACTCTATCCTCAATCTTGTCCCAACTCAAGGGAGTCCTACAAGGTCTACCATACAATGCCTAATATGGTGGCATACCTATAGAAGAATGGTGCCCATTATTGTAGGCAAACTCGACCAGATGTAGGTATTCCTCCCACTTGACTTGATGGTCCATCACATACATACATAACATATCCTCTAGCACCTGGTTAGCCCTCTATGTCTGCCCATCTGTCTGAGGGTGGTACACTGTACTGAAATTCAATCTAGTACCCAACGCTTCCTGTAACTCTCTCCAAAAAGATGATGTGAACAAGGAGTCTCTATCATAGATGATCTTGTAGGGAATGCCATGAAGTCTGACAATGTCCCGCAAAAAGACCTGAGCTACGTCTTGTGCTGTGAATGTAGTACACATGGGTGAGAAGTGGGCAACCTTTGTCAATGTGTCAACTTTCACCAAGATAGCATCATGGAAGCAAGAAGACATAGGGAGACCAACAATGAAGTCCATAGATATAGCATCCCACTTACACTCGACAATCTCATGTGGCTGCAGGAGCCCATCTAGATGACTATGCTCTGCCTTCACTCTCTGGCACTCTAGACATCTAGTAACTATGTTGGAAATCTGTAACCTCATGCCTATCCAATGATATAACTATCTCAGATCGGCATGCAACTTCTTGACTCCCAGATGAACTGCATAAGGTGCTCTGTGAGCCTCAAGTACAATAAACTCTCGCAAGTCACCCATAGAAGGTACATAGATGCATCCCCTATGATGTAGAAGTCCATCCAAATCTAAGGAATACTCTACAAACCTTCACTCAAGGGGTATCTGGGAATGGATAAGTTGAAAAATCTCTACATATAGTCCATCCTCTAGCAAGTGATGCAAAATGTGCTCCCTCAAATCTATACTAGAAGTCATAGATGAGAGCTCATGTTGCCTCCTACTCAAGGCATCTGCAACTACATTCTCCTTCCCCTTGATGTAATGAACATCAAAATCATACTCACACAAAAACTCCATCCATCTCCTCTCCCTAGCATTAAGATTGGGCTGGGTAAAGATATATTGTAGGCTCTGGTGATCTGAATGAAGCTCAAATTGGTGACCTAGAAGGAAATTTCAGCATCTCACTAAGGCATGAACCACCATTGCAAGTTCTAGGTCATGAGTGGGGTAATTAAGCTCGTGATTCTTTAGCTTCCTAGACTCGAAAACTATAGGATGACCCTTCTACATAAGGACTGCCCCTAAACCATCGAATGAAGCATCAATACATACAACAAAATCTGCTAAAGGGTCTGGCACTGTTAAAATTGGTGCACTAGTGAGGGCTCTCTTGAGCTCCTGAAAAGCTCTCTCACACTTCTCTATCCATTCATACTTCTTCCCCTTTCTCTGAAGGGAGGTGATGGGATGAGCTACTCTAGAAAATCCTACCATGAAGCATCTATAATATCCTGCTAAGCCCATAAAACTCCTGACCTTCGTGACACTGGTTGGTACTGACCAATCCATAATGGCTCTAAGATTTGATGGGTCTATAGAGATGCCATCATCAGATATAGCATGATTGAGGTAATTCACCTTGGGTCTAAAGAAGGCACACTTTGACAAGCTGCCATATAATTGATTCTCTCTCAAATGCTATAGAACATATCTCAGATGCTCCTCATGTTCCTCCTCATTGCGAGAATATATTAGAATATCATCAAGGAACACTACCACAAATTTATCCAAGAAAGTATGAAATACTTCATTCATGAGGCTCATGAACATAGCTGGAGCATTCGTGAAGCCAAATGGCACTACTATGAACTCATAGTTACCATACCTCATGCGAAAAGTAGTCTTGTGGATATCACTTTCCACAATTCGTAATTGATGGTACCCTGATTTCATATCTATCTTTGAGAACACTCAGGTACCCTACAACTAATCAAACAAATCATCGATCCTGGGAAGTGGGTATCGGTTCTTAATTGTTACTTTATTCAACTATCGATAATCAATGCACAATCTGAGCGACCCATCCTTCTTCTTCACATAAATTACTGGTGCACCCCAAGGTGACACACTAGGTTAGATATGCCCTTTCTCCAAGAGCTCTTCTAACTGAATCTTAAGCTCATTGAGCTCATGTGTGGTCATCCTATATGGTTCTCTAGATACTGGGTCAGCTCCTGGAACTAGCCTAGGTGGAGGCATACTAGGTAGCTTAGTAGGAAATACATCTGCAAACTCCTAAAGAATAGGATGATCCTCAAGCAAAGGTTCCCCCTATAAATCCTCCTCTCTATCACTAATGGTGATGGTAAATAATTGGCATCCCTTTCGCATGCATCGCCTAAGCTGCATAGCGGAAATCATGCGAAGGGATATAGGTCATTGTACCCCAAATATCACCATAGAAGTACCATGATTATCAACACCCTCAACCCTCTTCTAATGAAAATCCATCTTGGAACTGTGGGCATATAGCCAATCCATGCCAAGGACTACATCATAAGAGCCTAGAGGGGTAATGCGGAGATCGGTCGTCATGATTAAGTCTCTAATCTAAATTTGAAAACTGGGAACCAAGGAACTAGCAAACACTCTAGCTCCTGAAGGTAACTCAACCTCCCAACCAACATCCTATCTAACTGCCACCAGCCCGCAACACTCCACTACATAAGAAGATATAAAGGAGTCTGTGGCTCCTGAATCAAATAAGATAGAAACACTGATACCCTGAATCATTCATGTGGCCTCTATGACCATAGCTTGGTGCTCGGCCTCGCAGTTATCAACCGCTACAAAAACTCTATGGGATCTACCCATATCTCCAACTGTAGGCTCTGAGGTAGCCCCTCTCTAACCACTAGCTGACTATCCCTGTGGGCACTCTTTCACTAAATGACCCATACCACCGCAAGTGTAACAAGGTCCTCGGGTCTGAATTTGCACTCCCTATGTCCTAGGCTACTGTGACTGTTAGAATAGGAAAAACCCTATTCTCCCAAGAACACCCACATGCAAACTTGTCACATGAAAGAAGAAAAGTAGAGAAGACAAGAGAAAAAACTATGGAGGCCAAAAAGCCAGAGGAGACATCATATGCACATGAAAATAATATATTAACAATATGTTTCAAAAAAGTACAATGAGATGTGAAAAACTCCCTTATAAAAAACAAAGAGGTGAATCCTTATAAAAGGAATCACAAAACCCTAACAAGGAAAACCTAAGGTTAGCTTAAGAAACTAGAGTGAATAGGTGAGTTAGTAATTAGATCATAGTGATTTAATTAATAAGCCAAGAGACTATTACTCTAACACCCCCCCTTAAGATAAGCTTAGGGAGAAGCAAAAACCTAGGAGACTACTATAGAAAGAAGGAAAGAAGGGTCTCAGCAACAAGGCCTTATCAGGTACCCAAGTACAAGAAATAAACTAGATGAAGGAAACTAAGCCTCCAATCTAGGGAAAGTCCCAAAGAAAGGAACAAGAAAGAATAAGAAGCATCTCTGAAGCATGAAGCTGTAAACACTGTCAGAAGAAACTGCTGGAACCCCCACTAAAAAAGTGCATGACCAGGTAGAGAAGACAAAGTCTGAAGAGCTGATAAATCAAACCCAGGAAGTAATAGAACCAATAGGAGAACCCCCCCATAATGCTGAATAGGGAGAGGGATGACAGGAACACTGAAATGCAATGCTAGAAACATCTGCAGAAAGAAGAATTAAGAATACCAACAGTGCAACAGAAGTACAAGCACAGGATAAAGGGCGGTGTCATTGACACACAGCATGGGCCAATGTTTTGAAAGGTACGCTCACTTGACAAAGGTGGATGAGCACAAAAGTCAAAACATCGTAACCCCCCATGGCACTTTATAACAGAGTGTGAGTACAAAAAACATACAAGGTGCTCAAAATCCTAGATATGAAAAAGTAGGCGCTTTATCTCAGTGCATTTATAGAAAAGAGAATGCTACAGAAGAGAACCATACAATGCTTAGAAGTCAGAAAGAAGAGTGATCTAGAAGAATAGAAGAAGAGATCTCAGGACCTGTAGAACCCAAGTAATCCACCAAAGTGCGAAAGAGAAAATCTTAGAGGAGAGAGAACTTAGAGAAGAATCTAAAAAAATACCCCTGCAACTAAAAAGCTCACTGAACCAGATTTTTGACGATATCGGGTTTGCCAAAAATAGAGTCTGGATGAGCAAGATAAGGCTCCCAGAAGGTAGAAAATAAACATCAGAATTTGATAGCAAAAAATAGTATCAAAATGGTAGAACCCAAATACCCAACCCCCATCATCGAAAAGTGATCAGAAAGAGCTTTCCAATGATATATGGAAGTTGGAAAAATACCCCCGTATGCTCAAGATAGAGCGAAAATAGTGTCAGAGGGTCAAAAAGGTCACAAAATCTAGATTTTAAGCCCCTAGGGCTGAATAATCCAAGCCCCTAGGCACATGGCACATGCAAGGGGCTACACCAAAGCCCTTGGTCACCCATATGACCACCGCAAGTAGCAAAAGTGCTAACAAACCCACCCGGCGGCCCAAGTGGCGGTGCGGCCGGAGCGGTGGGCACTGGAGGTGGAGCGGGGGTGGTGGCAGGGGCTGTGTGGTGGGTAGAGCGCAGGGCCAGTTGAGTGGCAAGGCCAGGAGGTAGGACTGGAGGCTGGTGGAGGTCGGGAGGCAATTGAGCGGAGGCTGCGGGTGGGTGAGCCGTGGAGAAGGGCACAGTCGGAGGGAGCCGCTGCCGAAGGTGGAGGTGTAGCTGGTGGCAGAGGAGCACCAGTGGCACATTTTAAAATACATTGCATGCATTTTTTAAATGCTAAAAAAACATTGAAAAAATATATTTTTTTTTAATTTTTCTCAGTTTTTGTGCCCGTACAGCACTAGAAACCAATTTTTTTTTTCCTCAGAGCCACGTTGTCCAAAATAGACAAGTTTTATATGGATTCTAGAGTTTTTGGGCACTTTGAGCACAATAGTAATGTCCGTTTGAGCCCAAAATGACCAGAAACAAAGGTTCCCCTAAATCCACATAAAAAACTTTAAGAAAGATAGAAAAACCTCCAGCTTCTGAAACACTTTGACAAAGCACAAATAATGAGCAGCAAGATGGCTCTGATACCATGTTAGAATAGGAAAAACCCTATTCTCCTAAGAAAACCTGCATGCAAACCTGTCACATGGAAGAAGCAAAGTACAGAAGACAAGAGAAAAACTATGGAGGCCAAAAAGCCAGAGGAGACATCATATGCACATGAAAACAATATATTAACAATATGTTTTAAGAAAGTACAATGAGATGTAAAAAACTCCCTTATGAAAAACAAAGAGGTGAATCCTTATAAAAAGAATCACGAAACCCTAAAAGGGAAAACCTAAGGTTAGCTTAAGCAACTAGAGTGAATAAGTGAGTTAGTAATTAGATCATAGTGATTTAATTAATAACCCAAGAGACTATTACTCTAACAATAAACCTCCAGTCCTACTAGAACCACTCTATCCACCCCTAGAGGACTGTTGAGTCCTAGTTGGCTGTGCCTGAGGGGTTTGTGTCGTCTGATCCTATCTAGGGCCCTGAGAATCCCACTGTTTAGGCTTAGAGCCCTGATAACCCTATGAATGCCTCTATCTAGAATCCTATTGAGATCTCTGCTGCTAAGACTATTGACCCTTAAAGGATCCTGCTAAGTGATTTTGTTTCCCTTTCCAAGGGGGTCTCTATTGTCCTGACTATTGGGAAGAGGGGTTTCGGTGCTGGGACCGATCTCGAGATTCTTGTCTAGTATGGATATCCTTGGCTACAAGTGCCATCTCAACTTCCCCTCTGAATGTGGTATGGAATGCTAGGTGTACTATGCTCTGAAGAGACATATTAAGTCCCTTAATGAAATAGTGAATGCACAGTTTCTCATCCTTCATGTAATCAACATAGGGAAGGAGCTCAAGAAACTGACTCTCATACTGGGCCACTATGAGGCCTCTCTACTGGAGATCATGGAACTCCTTTATCTGTCTCTGTCTAAAATGCTCAGAGAGATACCTCTCTTGAAAATGGGCCACAAAAGTCTTCCAAGTGAGCGTGTCAATACTCAATCCACCTATGGACACCTCCTACTCCCACCAAGTGGAAGCCTTTTCCCATAGGAGATGGACTGCAAGTCATGCCTTTAGATTACTCCCATAAGGGCGCAATCCAAAACATTATTGTAAACTCTGTAACCAGGCCTCTATTACTGACCCATCTAAAGATCCCAAAAATAAGGGTGGCTGGAGTCGTAATAACTCTCAGATCTCATTTACAACATCTCTAGGGGGTCTCTCCCTAGAATGTATCTCATGCTTGCATGGTAGTACAATATAATGAACTGACTCACCCTCCTAATCATCATGACCCTCAGCAGACCTGGGTAGGGGACTCCTACTTCTCTCTCTGTTGGCTGCTCTATCATTTTCTGAAATATGTGCTTCCCTTTCTGGAACCTCCTACTGAACTATGGGTGGTAGTCTCTGCTGAATTACCCTAATTAGATTCTGGAGAACATCCAAAATATTCTAGTTAGGGTTTGGTGGTGGTGGAGGTGGTGGTGGTGGTGGTGGAGGTTGTGGTTCCTCTTGTCCTGCCTCCGCATGGGGAGCTCTACGACCTCTACCTTGTCGGTTATTCCTGGTGACCGTAGTCATCCTACACAATGATTTAAGTTTTGAATGAGTTGAAACATAATGGGTTAGGTTCCTAGTGTCGAAATACTGGCTCTGATACCAAAATGTCATACCCAAAACTAGGGCAAAACACACATACAAATTTTTTTTTTAAAATGCAAGTGTAAACCACTAACAAGGATGTATATGAGGTGATGTGATATCACGGTAAGGGTAGTCTTTAAATTGAAAGGTTTATACAAGGTTAAATTAGGAGCACATCACATATAGATACAGAATTAGAGCATCAACTAGTCATATGGGTTACGTGAACACCTGGGTCAAGTTGGTCTAACTCTGGTTTCATGTCTTACTCTATGTATAGCATCATGATGGTAGTCTATTTTTAAGAGACATACATTAAATTAGATTTCTCTGGTAATCACTTAATTGCTAACCTTGGTTACAACTTATTCATTAAATTCTAGTCCCAATTTCTTTCGACTATTAACCACTAGTTTAAAATTCAATAATCAAAACCTAATCTAATCCTTATCCTCCTAACAATAATTAATCTCTTCCATACAATTTTCCATAAAACTATAGTCCTTAAATTCCTTGATAGAATATTAAATTGATCTCAATTAGAAAATTTACATTTACCTCTACCCTCTTGAAATACATGACAACATAATTCAATTTATTGTACAATTACATTAACATCTATCTATATATTCCACATAGAAACTACATCTATAATCAATAATAAACTATACAAATAAATAAACTTTATCTACACAAAATTACATGATTTTAATAAACAATAAAGAATTAATTCCATAACATATTAGAAAACATATATATATATTTCATATAAAACTTAAAGTTTCAAATTAAACCATACAATTTAGATAGGAATTACATCTCTTAATGAAACTTCATAAATCAAATTAAACAATAATAATTAAATCTATTTAACTAAATTAATCTATCTAAAAATAATGCTCCATTTAACTATGTTCCCAATAGATAGAAAAATCAGATAATTTAAATATATTCGTCAATATTTAATTGAATCTAATTATGTTATTAACTTTATCATTCATTAATAAACTACCTATAACTAACTATACATAACCTACCTATCTAATAGCACCTATCACCTATCAAAGGTCACATCCCATCCCATCCCAAAAGCCTTATCAAAACTTGCAAAATTTATGAGAGAAGAAGACTTTAGAAGAAGAATTTGCAGGAACCAAGATGGGTGGGTGCCACAACAATATTAGGTAAGGAAAACATAGCTTTAATTCGCATGAGAAGGAAACGTGCATCAAAACCAAGGAGAGAGGGAAGCTTGCGAATTTCTCCATGGATATGTTGGGGCCCAGAAACACCCTTCCCAAGTTTAAAGTATATTTAAAAACATTGGTCCAAGGGAAGTATTACCATCAAAGGTCAAATCAACTGCAACCAAAGGGAAAGGAGTTTATTACTTTGGTTAATGATGCATTACATGTCAGCACTTCCCTAAAATTTCACATGGAAACAAAGAGAGTTAAGGGGAAGAGTTCTAGTGGGGCCCACAAAGGTGGGTGAGAAGAATTAAGCCTCCCTAGTAAAGGTTAATCATAGTATTAAGAGAGTAGCTAAAGGGTATGTTTAGGGGAATAATAAAGGGAAATTAGTACTGGGATCTATAAAAGAATATTCTCTGTGTAATGTATAAGGGGAGGGAATTAAATCCCTCCCCATACATTTTTCAGAGAGCTGAAAAATGATATGATAAGTTTGTTTGTATATATTTTTTTTAAGATACATACATGATTTTAATTGTTTTTTTTTTGTTTGCCAATATTATGCAACTATAACTTGATCACTAATGTTAGGTGATTGGTTTTTTTATTATTACATAAATTTCTATGACTTACTATATTTAGTAAGTTAATCACTTCTTTTCAAGGGTTGGAATGCAATGATTTTGAAGATGAAATATTGATCTAATTAACCTAAAATTTCAGAATTTCAAAGGAACATATAGTGTTCTTAACTTGGAAATTTAAAATTACATACAAGAGAGGTTTGAAGACTTATCAATCACAAGGTTTACATGCATGGAAACTTATTACAAAAGGAATGAGAGCTTTTTACATTTTACTCAACAAGCTATGAAATGAGCTTCACAACACTTAAAAAAAAATGCTCCTCAATCACAAGGAGTAATTCATGCAACCACAAGGTTTCTCTTTCTCATAACACCAAAAGAAGACTTCTTTAAAAAATCATCCACATCCAACTTGATTTCAAAACCATCAATAAAACATGAAGGGAACCATGGGAGCTCACCTCCCAACCAAGGCCTTAAGAGAGACCACCCTCGAGCTTGGAGAAACAAGACTAAACACGGTAGCACATTCCAATTCCACAAATAACATAGATACACAACAATTTACTCCCAACCAAGGTTTTCACAAATGGGCTTTTCAAACCCATTGAAATAGGGTGAAGGTGGGATTTTCCAAGGAGGAAAATGCCATTGTATTCAAATTTCTCAACAAGAGTTTTCTCACATGCCTTTCCAAGGCTAAAATTGCAATTGCTTCCATATACACAATTTTTTCATTTTTATACCAAAACCATTTTTACAACATGGCTTCATGGAGCCCATACTCCATGAATTTATCCCTCTTGTCGAAAAGAAGAGACTTTCACTACAATGGAGAGCCCAACTAACCCCTTCACCTAAGGCCACTTCTTCCCTTCCCAAAGGGTGAGGAATGCCTTAAAACTCCCATGAACAATACTCTCAAATCCAAAAGAACAAGAGATGAAACAAAACTCAAGTGCATCCTAAACCCAACACATAACATCAACTTCTACATTCAACAACACATTACAATATTACATAAATGAATCCATATAAGATTTACATATTCCCTCAACAATATCGTGCAAATCTTAAGTGCAAAAGCATTCCTCCATGGCAATAATTCACCAACCTTTGGTCCAAGAAAAATGGCAATAGTGTGGTTGAGAAGAGCCCTTATTCCTTTTCCTTTTCTTTCTCCAAACCTAGTTGTCTCCAAAATTGGAGAGTGGGTGAACACTCACTAAGTATCTCCAAATTCTCTAAAAAGGCCCCTAAAGTGTACTCAAGACTTAGCATGTGGCCATCTTCATTTTTGCCATTTTTTAAAAATAGACATTTTGGAGGGCCATAATGGTGATATAGGTTTACTCCATAGGTAAAAACTAGCACTAACCCAAAGTACCCCCTTAGGGTTAACTAATTTTGGCCAAAAATACACTCTAGGGTCACTTTTGACCCTTCCAAAGTACCCCTAAAGTTCAAATCCGAGTTCCAACTTGATGTGATCCCTACAAGACATCTATATATAAGTGTGATTAATATAGCATCCTATAAGGTTTGATGATTCTTTCCCAAGCCCTAATTTGACATGTCATCATCCACATGGACAACACAAGTGTCAAGTGACACCAAGACAAAATACACATCACATTCATAATGACATGTCCAAACAACAACAACATGAGTATTAAACTCTTAACACACATTCAGATTACGTTTATAATAAGGATCACATAACAATGAGGTTTCAATTCCTTATTGGATTAAACCTTGGCTTACTCAATTCACATGTGTTTAGCCCTGATTCTCTGAATAATTCCATGGTTCTCTTTCCTGCACACTAAACTCGAGCATCAGTAGTCCAAGATAATAAAATCACATGCAATATATATATATTTTCAATTTATAATTAGCAACATCAATCAATAGCAAGATTAAATTCTTAATTTCAATTTTCATAAAGAAAAGTTTAAAACATAAAAATTCTATAATCATCATGACATAACATCCATGAAATAATCAAGTCTAATCATGATTTGATCTTCTCATCAGTTCACTTATCTAAACATATATAATCAAAAGAAACCATCTGATCTAGGTCTAATCTATATAAAAATGTAATCCACACAATATAATCATCATCATAACATAATATCTCAAGTCTCTATCAGGATAATCAAAAAGTGTATCAATGGATCAAAATATAAAGTATCAAAGTGTGATCGAGCAGTAAAGCTATGATGGGTTGGGGTGAGGCCTTACAGATACTCAAAAGCATCTTTTGGCACAAGTTTTGTAAATATATCTACTATTTGTTCCTTTTTGCTAACATACTCTAGTCTACTCTCTTTCTCAGCTACCTTATCTCTCAAGAAATGATACTTAAAAGAAAATTTTTAGTCTTTGAATGCATTATAGGACTCTTTGACATATTCAATGTGTTAGTGTTATCATAATGGATAACCAATGGCTCTTTAAAAATAATTTCGATGTCCTTCATCATTTGTTTCATCGAAACAACTTGTGTACAATTTATAGCGGCAACTACATACTCAGATTCAAGATCGGATGAGAAATACAATCTTGCTTCTTTCCTAACCATGAAACCAACCTTTTTCCAAGAAAAAATGCTCCTCCACTTGTACTCTTTCTATCATCCACATTACGTTCCCAATCAGAATCACTATAAGCATGTAAAATAAAGTCAACAGACTTTTCATACCATAACCCATATTCTATTTTTCCTTTTGAGTATTTGAAAATTCTTTTCACAGCAGCAAGGTGTGTCTCTTTAGGATCTGCTTGATATCTTGCCATGATTCGAACTACATTGGAAATATCTAGTCTGGTATGAGTTAGATACTATAGACCTCCAATCATTGATCTGTACTTTGTTTGAAAAACACTCTAATTTTCATCATTATTAGTAAGTTTAAAACCAGTCACCACGGGTTTCCCAACAGGTTTAGGATCTTCCATTCCAGATTTATTCAACATTTCCTTAAGATACTTAGCCTGAGATATAAAAATACCATTCTTGTTCTCATTAATGTGCAAACCAAGGAAAATTTTATCTCACCAATCATTGACATTTCAAATTCATTTTCCATCTCTTTAGAGAATTTTTTAATCATTTCATCATTATGTCCAAAATTGTTATCATCAACAAAAACTTTTATGATTAGAATTCCATCTTTACCAGTTCTTGAGTATAAATTACTGTCTATATTACCTTTTCTAAAACCAATACGAAGTAGATACCTCTCCAGTCTTTCATACCATTCTCTCAGTGCTTGTTTAAGTCCATACAATTATTTCTTCAACTTTCATACCATATATTCATCTTCTATCAAAGGAAATCCATCAGGTTTCTCTATGTATACCTTTTCCTCTAGATCTCCATACAAAAATGTAGATTTCACATCCATTTGATATACTTTAAATTCTTTATGTGCAACATAAGAAATAAATAATCTCACATCTTCCAACCTAGCAACAACTAAAAATTTTTCTTCAAATTTTGTGCCTTCTTGTTACAAGTAGCCTTTACAAACCAATCTTTTCTTACCACTGTTCCTTCTTCATCCATTTTGTTTCTAAAAACCCATTTAGTTCCTATAACATTTTTTTTTTTAGGTCTTGGAACCAATTCCCAAGTATTGTTTTTCTTTATCTATTCTAAATCTTCTTGCATAGCTTTAGTTCAAGATTCATCTCTATATGCTTCATCAGTAGATTTTGGTTCAACTTGAGAAATCAAACAAATTTCATCTCTTACTTTAGATCTTGTCATCATTGCTTTATTTGAGTCACTAATGATTTGAACTTCAAGATAGTTATTCTTAACATACATCAAAGTCTTAGGAGTTCTAGTAGGCTCAAATGATTCAACTTCAATCTCATTATACATCTCAAAAGGTTCTTCAGGATTAGCAGTGACCTCCTTAATCTCAGCAGTCTGATTGCAGTCACACATTCTCTCCTAAATTTCAAATCTTTCATCTATCCTTACATTAGCACTTTCAATCATCTTCCTCAATCTCAGATTGAAACATTTATAAGCTTTTCTCTTAGTGGAATAACCAAGTAAGATACCTTCATCACTTCTAGCATCAAAATTTCCTATCTCATGATCTCTTTTGATATAGCATTTACTTCCAAATATTCTAAAATATTTTACAGTAGGTGTACGATTAAACCATAATTCATAAGGAGTTTTACTTGAACCTTCTATGATCTAAATTATGTTCAAGGTGTACATAGTAGTACCAAAAACTTCTTTCCAATATACATGTGATACATTCCCTTCTAGCAACATTGTTCTAGCAGCATCTAATATTTTTATGTTTCTTCTCTTTTCTATCCCATTCTTTTGTGGTGTCCTAGGAGCAGACTTATGTCTGTATATTCCATGCTCTTCGTAGTAGGTATTAAACAAATATGAAGTAAACTCACCACCTCTTTCTGATCTCAAATATTTTATCTTCAAGCCTGATTCATTCTCAACTTTTTCTTTGAATACCTTGAATTTCTCAAATGCCTCAAATTTCTCTCTTAAATATGTAACCCACATCATTCTAGGAAAGTCATCAACAAAAAGTATAAATACCTTTGACCATAATAAGATCTTGTTCTTGAAGAACCACACAAATCTGTATGCACCATATCCAACTTCCCTTTAGCTGAATTTTTGGAAAGTGATCTATTTTGTATGGCGTGATTCACTTTTTGGTTGTCATTTATGGCAACACATCTAGGTTACAAATTGATTCCTATGAAGTTGAGGTTTGATGTTGGAAATAATTAAGACTAACCAAGTTATTGAGAGGGGAGGGGTGAATCAGTAACTCTTAAAACTTTAAAACATTTCTGCACATGTATATACTTTGACCATTCATTTATTTAATCTACTGCAAGCATGAAAATATAATCATTCATAACATATAGACACAAAGATTTGGTGACCCAGAAACCTTCCAAATAGAAAGTAAAACTAGGGTGGGGATGGTGCCCACAAAACTTTGGTACTGCAGTATAAAGTTGGCCGGTTAAGGCTTACAATGATCACTTCTGATGATCTGCCCTGTTAGAAGCAATTAGGACTGCTAGGTCCACCTTGTTAGAGGATTTACAAACATACAATGAAGTATGCACTCTGTTAGGTGATTTGTGAAAGACTGTTAAGTCTACCCTGTTAAAGGATTTACAAACTGATTCAACTGTTAGGATGAAACAGTAGATCTTGACTTACAACTTTATTGCTGATAAGATCCTTTGAATAATGATCACCTTCTGTG
>MU224884.1:6023837-6038397 GCA_018584345.1 Thuja plicata
ATGGTTTTATAATTCAATAATAGTACATTTGGATGTAATTAAATAATAAATATATCATAAAGTGCAAACAATGATGTAAGTTGTCTCATTGACAACATAGAGATTAGTAAACAAGTTGGTTCCAACTAATTATAGTCAGTTTGGAAGGAGGTTATAACCATTTGGATGGTATTATATGCATAAAAGGAGGCTTATTTGAGGGTTGGTAGGAGGGGGAAGGTAGAGATGGTTGAAATGAAAAGGAGTTTGTAAGATTTGAATCAATAAAATGATGTTTTCACTATTTTTCTCTGATTTTCTTCCATAACAGTCAATATGTATGCATTATGTTCCATCAAAACACATATTTCTTGAGATTTTATTGTTTTAGAATGTTAGGGAAGTGAATTAACTTCCATTTGGCTTTGGAATTATATCATTTGGAGTTGTACAAAGGGAGATATCTGCATTTTGGTGAAAGTTGTCCAAACCCTAAATTAGGAAAACCCGAGAGGACAGATTGTGATCCCTTAGTGTTTGAACGTATATAATAAACCCTCTCACTTGACAAGGATGTTGGGGAAGAAGTATACTGATTATCCCTGGATGTTGCAGGTGTCCATGCAGCATGTAGTATGTGTTTGAGGGTAGAGAAGTGACTGGACAGTCACAGGAAGGAGGAATGGCTATCTCAGAAAAATGTAGTTCAGTGCGGGGGTCATAACTTTCAATTGAACCGTTGGATCCTTCTAAATTTGAAATATGTTAGAGAAAACCTAATTGTGCACATCCTCACTAGAGGGATTTTGAAACTAATATTTCTTTTAAAAGTTATTAGTGATTGTTTACGGGTTTATGCAAGGGGCAGTGCCAGGACAGTTTGTGAGGAATTTATTTCATGAATGTGTCGGGGAAGTTTTATGGAAGGATTTGGAATTGTGTGGGGATGAGATGAAAATAGTGATTGGTTGAGGGAAAATGAAGTGTTCTCAATGATGTGGAGTGTTTGGTGGCACCACAAGTGGTTTGTGCATGCTAATAGATCAAGGTGTCTGTTGGATCAAGAGCAATGATCCTTGGAACCATACTTGATATATGTGGAGAAATGTTGTGTGAAGTCCCTCATCAAATGCAGAAAGAAGACCACCATACCACCTCTACATCAGAATGTAGGAAACCTAATCAACCTAGATTTAGATAAGACAATGGAAGAGAACCTATAATGAAATCTACATGCTACAAATGTAGTAACATTGGACACATTGCCAAGTACTATAAGATGCAAGTAAATCAGGAAAGAAGACCTCCTATATGTTAAAAATGCAATAATCTAGGTTATATAGTGAAGTTTTGTAGGTATAATGGAGCAAATCACAGAAGAGTACCACCTCCTATGAATTCATATAAGAATGGAAATGATATCGGTAAGAGTGTTGCAGATTTGAAGAATGATTTTGACAGTTGTTTTAAGAAAGTAGAAGATAACAACAATGGTAAGATATGGAAGATCAAAGAAACAAGTGAGACATTGATTCAGGGAGAGACAGTAGATGCTACTAGATCTCCACCTGATGGTAGTAAAATAGAATTGACCTAATTGGTTGATCATGGCCTTAGGGGGAGCATTGGATAAAGACATCAGAATATATCCCACCCTAAAAATTATGGATTGAGCTCATGCAAGCTTAGGTATTAACATGGCTGACATCATAGAGTATACAGTTAAGAGTGCAACTTTAGTCGATGCATATATTTTGATTGTGAGATCTATAGCCGACTAGATAGTATTGGTTAAAGTGAACTTTTATAGCTTAAACATTGTATAAAGCACCATATGAAGATTTATTTCTTCACTATTTGACAAAGAGAGACCTAAGGAGATCAGAGATCAGAGAGATTAAGTCTATCCTATATTTTCTCTGTGTGATCGATTGAAGCAAAAACTTAGAATTCAATGTGAAAGAGGTATTTACATCATCTAGATATGGATCCACCTGCCATTTATGATGTTTTAGATTAATCTAGGTATAAGTTCAAGAAACATCAATTCAAATCTTGTGAAGAAGACTCGGAAGGAAAATTTTCCCGGACACCCTATGAAGTTCTACAAGTAGAAGATATAAGGGCTTACATTCATTGTAAGTATGATATACTAAGAATTGATGAGATAAATACTAATATGGAGTATATGAATGATAAAGGAATTATGAGAGATGAATACAAACACATTGATCAGTTGAGTATATGAAAATTTTGGATTTGTGTGAATTCAACGAAGAAGAATGGTTCAAGATATTATTGAGCAGGATACATGATCAATTCATTTGGATAGGCAAGCAACCTATGAAGATTTGCAATGATTTAATTCATGAGATTACTAGATTGGACAATACAAGAATCATTCTTGTTGTAGAGAAACATGTGAAGAAACAAGTTGAAACCCTAACTCACTCCAAATGGGACAGGTGAGAAATGACTGTGAATGACATCTTTCAACATGATTTGAGACTAATTGCTATGATACTAGGCTATAAATTATACTACAGCAGTAGACCTAATTCAGTATCTGTAGGAGTTATGATGTCATGGAGAATAGTAAAAGAAAATGTGAAATATAACCTATGCAATTTTTTTGCACAATAATTTCTTGAAAATGTGAAACTAATAAAGAACGACAAAATGAAGACCTTTAGATTTGGCTCACTATTGGTACATATGTTTATCCACATTAAACACAAATTTCTAGGTATGCACCCTAGTGGTTGGAAATCAAGGATAACTAATGGTATTCAAATCACACAGAGTTATAAAAGACAAAACATAACATGGTTTGATGGCGAATTATTTGGCATGATCGAAATCCTTCAGAGATAGATGAAAAATACATACAGAATATTTGATGACATAGTTGAGAAGTACAAAGATACAATCATTTCATGGTTGAAATTGATTGTGTATTTTTTGAGGCAGTCACGCCAAGGAAGAAATGGTGTTATCCTATGGGATATGAGGTAAGTTCAGAGATACTTACTATGCAATTTGAACATGTTCTTGCATCTAAAATTGATACAACTAAGGAAATATGGGGAACTTATGAGGAGAAATATGCTAAGGCGAGAGAGGAATAGACTATAGATCTAAGGAAAAGAAAATTTGACAACCTTGTCCATGAATGTGGCATTAAGGTAGGACTGATAGAAGATGAATTGAAAGAAGTGAAAAAGAAAATGGCAGAGCGATCTTCTAGATTGGGAAGTTCTAGTACTACAACCCTTCCCACTTCTAAAGAAGTAATGGTAGAAAGTCCACCTCCTCCATCACAAAAAACATTACAAGCTGAAAATTTTACTCCCAGAGTAAACACTAGATCTAGCAGACAACATTCACCACCTAAAGGGTAGAGCACTATGAGAGAAAAAAAGAAAACTGAAAGTGATAAACACATATGGAAGCCTAACATGAAGATGATTGAGAAGAGAGATATTGATTAGGGTAAGCTAGTTACAATAAATAGATACTATGATAGGTATGGTGAGACAGATAAACTTAAGATTGAAGATATTGTGGTTAATCATCTACCTATTTTCAAAAAGACTCTATTGTAAATTGAAAGAAGTGTACCTGAAGACTTGTATGGGAGACTGTTGACAAGAAAACATTTAGCACATATAAAAGATGAAACAATAAAAAATTAGGAAATTGACAACATGCTACCTGCGATATCTTTACAAGAAAGGGATAGAATACTTAAAGAATTGAAACCTTTGCTAAGAAAAAAGATAATACTGCTGAAAATGATGGAAAGAATATATGATTAAATCAATGAGGAGACTAAGAAAGAACTGGAGAAAATATTGATTAATCCTACTCCTGAGGAGACTCCACTTCCTAAAACTACTTTGCCTACAAACATAAGAATGGGAGAGAGCTCAAAACTAGTTGAGGCAGGTGCTGAGAAAAATGAAGATAATAAAAAACCATATTTGTATGTTTCGGGTGTACCTATAATACTTGACACCTCTAAAGATGAGAAGTACCCATTTGTAGAAAGTATGGACAACACAATTTTTGAGGAAGAAAAGTAGAAAGAGGAAGAAGAGAAGAAGAAAGAACATAGCGAAACAATGTAAGATGAAGGAAAGAAAGGACAAGAAGAAAAATATGAGACTAAAACTGAGGTAATCACATCTTCTATTTCATTTTCAGAAAGAAAATAAAATACAACAGATGTTGATGTTGATTGCATGGATGAAGATGAGCTAGTGAAATTGACTTTTACTGCACTCACTAAAGCCAAGGAGAGATCGGAATAAAAAGGTGAAAAAAATGCTAAGTTAATAAAAAAATCAATTAATACTATGAAAAAATTACTTCCAGTACCTATTGTTTTCCATCATAGAGATGATATTGAAAACCTGAAGATAACACTTGATGAATTTTATGGATACTATGAGAGTTTGATCAAGATTGTAGAGGAGAAGTTAGAAAAGAACTACTTTGAGAAGAAGCTATCTGAAGTTTGCAAGTCCATCTCTTGGGACTTGAGAATTTTGAAAACCACTACTGCAAATGATAAGATTTGCATTGGACATGGAAGAAAACTATTCAGTTACTGCATGAATCCTATCAAGTAAGTTCATAATGTTGAAGACATCATTGCCAAGGAAAGGGAAACTTTGAATAATATGATGGACATTTGTGAGACATCTTCACAATCTATAACAGATTTAGACAAGGAAGTAACAATAATATTGGAAAAATAGATATATTGTATAATGAGAAAGGGAGCTTACTGACTAGATTCAATTTTTTGAAGATTTTAATCACTCCTAAGCTATCCATAATTGAAGCACACCTATCAGACTTGGAGAAGACAGTAGATGCATTGACTAAATCTATGCATAAAGAGTTGAAGGAAGCTGAGACTACATATTTTGCATTGAATGGAATAATTCATGTTAGTCAACTATTACTAAGGTCATGGGGTATAGAAGTGAAGATCTTGGAAGATTCCTTTCAATATTTTCTGAAACTAGTGAGCAAGCACTAATTTTATTACTTTGTATGCACCTTTGTCATTGTTGTCAAAGGAGGAGAAGAGAAGAAGAATGAATGGGAGAAGAAAGAAGAGTAAAATGAATAAGGAGAAGGAGAAATTGTATAAGAGAAGAAAAGAGAAAAACAAAATAGTGAAAGAGAGAAAATTTTGTTGGAACACTTAGTCACTTTTTTTGTTAAGTGTTTCCATCAATGACAAAGGGAGATATTGTTGGAAGGTGATCTATTTTGCATGATGTGAATCAATTTTTGGTTGTAATTTATGGAAACACATCTGGGTTATAGATAGATTCCTATGAAGTTGAGTTTTGATCACTTTGAAATCTACTAAGTACAAAAGTAGAGTTACAAAGGTATTTTTGGTATCGAAGATTGAGATTGATGAATTAGGGAAAGAGAACTTAGAGGAAGACAGTATGAGGTATATGTGACCTCCACCTAATATCAATTTTTTTTTTATAAAGTTTACAACAAGTTAGATAGATTTAAAGACAGATAGACTCAAGTAGAATAGTGATACAAAGAAGTTGGACAAATGCGATGATTCAGTGAGTATGAAATGGAATCTTGGAAATCAGAGTTGGATTATGGTTGTTAATAACCTACACTTTGATTATGTAAGAGTGCCAAATTTTCATTTGACATTTTTTTTATTAAATGTATTTTTAATTGAGAGACGACTAAGTAATATTTATTTAAGAGAGTCGACTTGTTAAGAGATAGATATATATATATATATGGAGAAATTTTTGTTGAGTGAATATATGGATGTATGTGAGATTAATGGATGTTGATATGAAAATTTCAGAGTAGAGGATGACATAGATCATTGATGAGATATCATAGGAACTATATAAGCATTAGAGATGCTTGTTTTGTTTATTACTGAGAACATTTTGTAACAAAATTAATTTGTAAGAGCTGTAAGCTCAGTTGGCCCCTAACACAGTATGTATACCTTTAACAGGGTTGTTATTCCTTTAACAAGGAAATGTACTATGTAATATTCAGCTCCTAATAGGGCTAGGTCTCCTAACAGGGACACTATACTTTAGTGCATGCTTGTGGGTACCATCCCCATCGGGGATTTCCCTTGGACAAGGTTTCCTCAACAAAAAACTATGGTGTTATGAGTATTGTGTTATTTTCTTATGTTCTTTTGACTTATACAAGCATATTTTTAACGTTTAATTGGTTGAAAAGTTTTTGTAAGTGATGTAATGCTGATTCACCCGCCTCTCAGTATTACCTAATCCTAACATGAATATGATTTGATCTTAAAAATGCTTCTAGCATGCTTCCCTATAACACACTTACTACACATAGTTTTAGATGGTTTCACAATCTTAGGCAGATCTCTAACTACATTAGTCATACTTGCCTTCACAATATTATGAAAATTAACATGACCAAATCTTCTATGCCATAACCAATTGTCATCAACCTTTGCAACAAAACAAGAAACCTCACATGTACTCAGTTCAAATACATTACCTCTAGATATAGTACTAGATGCGATCAAGTCACATGATTTACTTCTAAAAGAACATTTCCCATTAATGAATTTCAATTGATAACCATTTTCTACTAGTTGTTTAACACTCAACAATTTATTCTTAAGTTCATCAACAAGAAACACATTGTCAATATTAGTTTTTCCATCCAGAGAAATAGATCCAACTCCAATGACAAGATTAGGAGTATTGTCATCAAATATTAGAACACCACCATCATATATTTTTAGACTAACAAACTTATTTTTATCTCTAGTCATGTGATGTGAACAACCACTATCTATAACCCATTCAGATTTATTTTCAACACGAGATACTAAGGATTTTTCTTCATGTATAGGTTGATCATGTTTAATAGAAATAAATCCAATCTCATCATAATCAATAGCTTCATCATCAAAAACACCTTAACTAACATAATAACATTCCTTTTCTTTTGGATACGTTGACTTGTAAAACTTAGGATTATGCTTTGGAACCCTTGTAGGACATTGAGATGCAAAATGACCTATCTTGTTGAATGAAAAACATTTCAAAGGTAAATTTCCTTCAAATTTATCCTTACCTATCTTTTCTCTTCTAGTGATCAGGGATAGAACTTCATCTAGATTCCTTTCTTCTTCTTGTATCTCTTCCCATTCATCTGCATATTCCCCAAGTTCTTCTCTTAAGTCACTATTGTTGTTGCTTGGAATTCCATATAAGGTCTTTTTATTTCTATACACTTTCACCATGAATGTTATCTCAACTTTAGGTAGAGAATCTACCAATTTTGCACCCTCAAAGGTAGTTAGCTTTCCAATAAACATCCCTCTATTGAAGTTCATTTTCAAAGGTATAATCTCTTCTATGGCTTGTACTTAGTTTTATATATAGGTGTTAGTAATCTGAGAATATTCACAATCACTTATTCATCATTGTAAGTATCTCCAGATTTTCTAATGCCAGTAACAAATTTAGTAACTTTCTGTCCATATGATCTAATTTTCTCATCATCTTTCATTTTTAATGATTCCATCTTTTTCTTCCAGTTTTGTAAATTTTCATGCTTTGTAAACTTATCTCCTTCATATAGTGCTTCTAATCTTGTCCAAATTTCACATGTAGAATATAAATATTTTACTTCTATGAATTCATCTTCAGAAAGTGCGCTATTAAATGCTTCTCTTGTGACCATGTTAAATGATAATATCTTCTCTTCATCTTCAATAGATTTATCCAATTCATCCTCAGTCTTTACATATTCCTTTCTTTTAGTGATCATCTAGTAGTTGATTCCCAAATATAGAAAATGTGCTCTCGTATTGTTCTTCCAAGTGTCAAAGTTTTTAGAATCAAATTTTAGACTATCCTTCCTATAGTAAGTCATCTTCAGGATCATCTCAAAATGTTAAGATTTCTCTCTAAGGACTAGTAGCTTTGATACCAAATATTAGCAATAAAAGTCCACCAACACAACTAAGAGGGGGGGGGGTGGGTGAATCAGTTGTTAGATAGATTATTAGACATTAAACTTTATAAACCAAAACTTCAATCTAAATGATAACACAGTAAATTCCCAAACAATAACACAATCCTTTGTTGTCTAGGAAACCTTGTTACAGGTAAAACCCCTATGGGAATTAGCACCCATAAATAATATACTAAGAGTATAGTATGCCTATTAAAATATTTAGCCATGTTAGGAGCTTATTACAACATTATAGTACATAGTCCCTATTAAAGGACATACCCTATTAGTAGTCGAGAGTAACACTAGGATCACTGCCCAGGAACATTTCCAAAAGAAGGTTAAAGACACCCTCAAGGATTTACAATCTGAACAAGTATATATATGAAATATACAATCCATTTAATTTTCTGATATAAACTATCTTTGCTTAGTTAGTTCTAATGAAATACTATATTCATAATCTCTTCTCTACATCTAGCAATCAATCAAGCTTCACAACCTCCATACTTCTCTGTCTCTCTCAATCACCCTCTCTTCATACATACATCCAATTTCTCACACATCTTTTCAAAAGAAAAGATCTCACATATATACCCTATTATAATAATTGATTGGGTCGGCCAATTAAGCTTTCCCAATATACAATAGTTATTTAACCCCTTGATAAGATACACATGATACCTATAAAAATTAAACATCAATTACAATTCATCAAATATAATCCATGATCTATAATCCATGCTCACAATCCATAGTACATGTTATAGCTCTGAAGTAGGGACCAAATAGGTCTCCTCCAGAATACATGTCATAGCTGATGTCACCAACAATCATAAAACTTGTGACCCATACCAAACATTCTTGAACATGTCTTCTATCATCACATAACCTCGCATTACCTAAATCATCATTGCCTATAAGATATGCCCAAAATATAGAGACTCACTCTGTCAAACATCACTGTCACAGTCCAAAAACCAATCTTGACTAAAACATCTATAAATTATCCAATATGTAACATTAATCCAAGACACCTTAGAAATAAGGTCATCATACATATTTCTACATATCATCATCTTCACTCATTATGATTCATCTGTACAATATCCGTATACTTTTTTCAGTCATCATACAATAGTAACAACCAGTTTGTTCAACCTCCAAAGAAATATATGTTGACAACGGTAGAAAAACATGAATTCCAACAACATCAGTAGTACTCAATTCAAACAAGATCCAACAATATCCCATTCCACATGGTCATCTTATCATAGGTTTGGGTGGAAAACATGAGATCTTTAAGATTACCTACCTTTGAGAGGCAAACTATCATTGATGGAAGGACAAATTTATGGAATGGAAGAACCATTTAAAATGTTGGTGACCGAACCATTAAATAAGTAACATGAGGAAATGATGGAGAAATTCTCTTAGATGATTGAAAAGAAAGGTTCAGAAATGAATACCACAAATTACACATTTGGGAAACACACCCCTGTAAAAGTACAGGTGAATTTTGGCATTCTAATAATTCAAGGGAAAATATATGCAAAAGTTGTTTATTACCGATTATCCCTGATGGAAATATATTTTTCTATTAAGGGATTTTTAGATGCTGAAAAAAAATCACCTTTTCCCTCCTCAAAGATGAGATGGGGGTAAAATTGGCATGGGAATTTATGATTAAGTCAAGTCAGATTAGATTGCCCGAACCCTACACAAAAATAAAAGTCAATTGAAAATGACAGGCAGAAACAAATTCACAAGAAGTGAATTCAAAAGCTTTTGAATGGAGTTACAACCATTGGGGACCGGAGTCCCAAAAAACCACTAAACTAAAATTTGAAAACATAGGGGTTTAGGTGAGAACCCTATACTAGAAACATTAGAGAACCCACTTCTCCAGAGGAAGGAAGGACAAGGAAGAAGAAAACAAACTACGGGTTAAGAAAGGCAACCAACAACCAAGAACATTTAGATCCACCCTTCAAAAATAGCAAGGAGAAAGGATAAGGAAAATTCTAGAAGAAACCCATACTCTAGCTGCACCAACCAAGGTATGACATCATAGTGCCAAAATAAAACTCATTCCACATGCTGTCAACCACCTCCATATGAAAACCACTAGAAAGGAGAAAACCAGAAGCAAAATGCCACCCCACACTAGCCTAACTAGAAGAATAGAACCCACCTAAATAGGAGTCATAAGGAGAAGATTCCAGAAGAGAATTAAAAAAACCTACATCAGAAGAGGGAAAATAGACCACCAAGAAGAATCAGATCACCACCGAAACCCACCAAGAAAATGGCATGACAACAAAGGAAAAAAACCCCAAAACTGTAAAGAAAAGATAGAGATCGACAGGAAGGGAATTGAGGAGCCCAAAAGTGGCTAAGAACATCCCAACACAGAAAGAGAAACCTGCATCGTAAGTATGCATAGGGGAAAAACCCTCTAACTAGAAATTTCCTAGGCCAAGCTACTAGAGAGAAAGAATTGAGGACTTGGGGAATGCCAAGATCACTCCCACCAAACCCCATCGAAGAAGAAAGGGGGAAGAATAGAACTCGTTAGAAGAATCTTCGTAGAGGAAAGAAAGGAAGTGCCCCATAGGTAGTAGCGAAGGCCAAGAAACCATAGGGTGCCTAAAAGAGACCCAACACACAACATAGTGGAGAACACCACAAATAAGTGGCTGGAGAATAGGATCAAGTGATTCAACAAAGAACGTGGATGACACATACAAAATGCCTCCACTAAAGAAATAATCCCACCATAGAATGAAGGGAAGAGAGGGCCAAAATAGGCTAAATTCCAAGAACCCTCCAAAACAAAAAAATGTGCAAACAACCCATGCTCGAGCCCATAGGCTTCTCATGCACTAAGCACCTATGAACTAGAGAAGTGGAATGACGATGCCTCCAAATGGAAGAAAAAATAGACAAAGAGGCAAGAATGAAGAAGATAGGCCTCCAAGGCCCCAAAAATCCAATCCATAAGGAAAACTAAGGACCTTGTTATCACTGCTAAAAATATTGCAAGAAATTAGCCTAGGTCATGAAAACTCTCCTATTTCTTTCTCTGTCCCCAAGCCCTAATTTCATATTTTCTAACTGTTGAGAAAAAAACCATAAAACTTCATGAACTTGTTATAATTTTGAGTTACCTTTTTCGAGTCACTAAAGTCCTTTTTGTGTCATGTGCGTGGCCAAGGAATATTATTTTATCTCATGAAGTTCTTTATCACTTAATCTCTAGATGATATGGAATGTGCTCTTTCCTTTTTGAGATCACGCGCACACAGTTGATTGAGTTCCTTTTAATTTATGATCATTTGGCTGGCATGTAATCTCATGAATAATTGATTAGGTACAGAAGGATTGTGAAACTTGATGAGGACCGTAGATTATGATCGAGATGAGTGGCTGGCACTTAATCTCGCAATGAATTGATGATGTCATGATATGCCTAGAGATCTAGCATGTATTATGGATCTTGTTTTGATCATGTGCTTGGCGTGAAATCTTAGAATAAACTCAAAGTTTAAGTTTTTCTTCTCACAACTTTGAGATCCCTTCAGTTGCATAATCTCATAATTTACTCATGGTCAAGGCAATGTTACTTTTCCTATTTGGTTGCTGAATCTCTGAATACACCTAGGGTTAAATGAAATCTCTTGAGATTAAGCAAGAACCATTGATGTAGATGAGGATCATGTGGCTCACGCTTAATCTCTAAGAAAACCATGAGTCGATATTTTCTTTCCATGACTTCGAGACTAATTCATTCGCACGATCTCAAGATAGACCTGAGGTCAAGGGAGGGTTAATTTTTCTATTTAGTCGCGAGATCTCTAGATGGATTCAAGGTTAAGTTAAATGACTCAAAATTTCACGGAGATTGTAGATGTTGTTCTGTCCTTTTTCTGATTGTGTGGTTTGCGCTTGATCTCAGAATAGATGTAGGGTTAGTAAAAGTGTTCAATGACTTAGAGATCACACAGTTGTGCAATCTCTAGTTAAGCAAGAGTTAAAGTGTAGGTTAAGGATTAGTTGAGGACCAAGGAAGAAGATAAATTAAAATGAGAAAAAGTTTGAAAAGATCTGACGGACAACATAAAGCCTCGAGGTAAAGTTGCACGAGATCTACTCATTAAGGCATTGTGTTGTGTTTCCATGTGTCTAATCTGATTCTAAGCCCAGGTAACCTAAAGAGGATCAATGACCATGTTTTAAAGTTTAATGGAGATTCAATCTCGACCATCCAAATTATTGTCCATGCCACCTGTGACTATTATAAATATAATTTGAATATTTAAATATTTGAATCAGAGCATTTCATGGTGGTCGACTAATATTTGATCTCAGAGTTATAAATGTACTGATCTAACCCTATGGATCAATTCTCAACAGTTGTTGAAGACCAGAGGAAAATAAGTCTGATATGATGAGGATCCATTTATATCTAGACTTGATAGAAAAGGGTTTTATATCAGAGGATAAATGCATTTAGCGGTGCCTGGTCATTTCTTCATTTATGTGAGCTACTTTCACTGTCATACTTGGGAATTATTTGATGTTAGGGTATTGTTCCAACATCCATGGATTAGGGAAAATTGATTGCAGATCATATTTGCACAGATTGAAGAAAGTTAGGGTTTCAACTTGACAACCAAAATTAAATGCTTGACATGATTGGTTGTAACCCAAAACCCTAAATGGTCCAAATCTTGTAGGATTATTTTTCCTATAAAAGAATATTCAAAACCATTTAGTAAGAGATGGAATTTTATGCCTCACGAAGGCTTGTAACCTCTGCATATTAAATTAATACTATCAGTGGTCTTTTGGCTCTGATTTTTCAAGTTTAGATGTTTTATCAATAATATTTGTCTGTATTTCCTTGCATTTTGTGAAATTATTTTTGAATTGTAATCTCTTTATTTTGGTCTCTTGTACTCATTTGGGTTGATTGTTAAGGACTTTCAATCCATCACTCTATAGTGAAAAGAGTCTAATTTCTTTAGGGTTTCTTTTAGAGAGAATTAAACATCCTTCAACAATTTCAGCGAGTGAAGGATTGAGGTGAATTGGATGATTACATCTGCTTCAAGGAAGTATGAATTGAGAGTGTAAGGCATAGTCAAGTTCAGTGATCATTTCCAAAATTTATATTTTGATGAATTTTATTATTGAGAGTCTTTTCATTTAAAGTGACTCCATACCCACTGAATATGGTAGTGATCTGATATGTTAGATTTGTGGTTCTCATCCAATTTTATAAAAACTATTACAATTTACAAGTTTTATACTACATCCACCATTCTTGTCTTCTTATAAAGTTGTTATAGTTTGAAAGGTAGAAGATAGGTAATACCCACCTCATTTTTTGGAGCTCAAAGTGTAGAAGGTTTTAGGACCTTTTTGAATGTTTCTTCTTCTTCTTGTTGAATCAGTGCATGGGTTTATAGAGGAACATACCTGAATAGCAGGTATACCAAGATCAATAATAAAAGGAACCAACATAAATGGTGACTCTAATGGGGAGACTTAGCACAAAGGAATTTTGAAGGATTATTAAATCAAGGTGAAAATTAACCTATCCACTGGGGACTAAGAGATAAGTTCTTTTTAAAAGTTTTCTTTAAATATTTACAAGAAAATAGAGGCATTGTCTCATAGTTTAAATCCCAAGTTTTATTGGGTGGCGACTTGGAATCTAGTTGGCTAGTGTTTCAGATAAAAAGTATAGTGTTGTGTTACATATTTTTATTCAATATATAAGCCAAAAAAAAGAAACACTAGAGCGTACGTTAAAGATCATCAATAATTTGAACTAGAAAGTGGGCTTCCTAAGCCTACTAAAAGAAATTTATCAAGAAGAACTGAATCCACAAGTGGAAGCTCTTGGAAACCTAAGGCTTTAAGGGTTAGGCATCCTTTGGATACTGTCTAAGAGAAAAGTAATACTCCTTCTCCCAGTCTTGAATTAGATGTTGTTGGTTTCTTTAACAACATGTTTGATAATCCTATCCAAGAAGATATATCTCAACAAAATGTTGTAGCTCAGGTTGAGCACAGAAAAGATAGTGAAAGGAGAAACAATAGAGATTTCAGACCTAGAGTTGTTTCAAACATTGAAACCTCTTCCCAATATATAAGAAATAGCCCATTTTTACAAGAATATCCTTATGAGGAAGCAATAAACCAAAGGGAAGTAGACCTTATAAATCTTGAAGATTTTGCAAATTCTGATATTACTTTGCCTGATCCTGATCTAATTTTTGGTAGTAATGATGCCTTGAGAAGAGAAATAAATGAACAAATGATTTTAAGAAAAATATTAGAAAATAAAAAATAGAATGAGGTTATGGTAGTTGTGATGGAGAATGAATACTTGCAAAGAAAGTTGGTGCAACTTAAATTGATGAATCAAGTTGTGGGTCAGAGCTATAAGGGGCTAAATAAGGAGATCTTTTTTGATATGGATGCAAAAAGGAAGGAATGTCGAGAGAGAGAGAGAGAGAGAGAGAGAGAGAGAGAGAGAGAGAGAGAG
>MU224884.1:6046764-6071971 GCA_018584345.1 Thuja plicata
AAGGAGTATGGAATGGCATGGGACTCAATCCTTCCACAAGTCAAGTTCTCCTATAATGATTATGTCAACAGAAGTTCAAGACTCGATCCTTTCCAAATTGTTTATGGATCCCACCCTAGGTTGTCTTGGAACTAAGAAACATCCAAGATTTTTTCCAAAGGAGTGCTCAAGATGAGGAGTTTGCAGAGGTCTTGAAGAGCATCCATCAACAAGTGAAAGATAGACTGCAACAAACGTCTAAGAAGTATAAACAAGCAGCAAATTTTAAGAGGAGAGATGTCCAATTCAAGGTTGGAGACATGGTCATGGTTCACCTAAAGAAAGAAATACTACCCAAGGAAAATTACACCAAGATGATGATGAGAAAGATTGGCCCCTTCACAATCTTGAAAAAATGTGGAAATAATGCTTATAGAATTGAATTACCTTCAACCATTGGTTTATCCCCCATTTTCAATGTAGCTGACCTATATCCATACAAAGGTCTTGTTACTGATGTCTCCATTGTAGATGCTCAAGATCGGCCACAGGACAAGGAGCTACAAGATCTACCAAAACCACCAACATAAGAGATTAACTGTATAATGGGTAAGAGGATAGCCAAATAGACTAGGAGGTCTACTTTCTATAAATATTTAGTTAAATGAAAACACCATTCAGTGGAGGATGCTACTTGGTTAACACCTGAAGAGAAAAAAAAGAATGGTTTCAAACTAAAAGATCTCCCAACTCAAGGGAATTGAGTTAATTTTGTCCTAGGGAGTATGGTGCAATGCACCCATCACTGTCACTGATTGATTGTCATCTTGCAAGATTCATGTTTGTAATAAATATATTGATCTTAAAGGATCATCCTATTTTGGTTTTGGATCCATGTGTGTGGTCAAGGATCTCTTAGGCAATCTTATGATCCTAGAGATGCCTTAGGCCATTTGGATCACCTACTTAGGCTTAAGTTTCTTTAAGAATGTTTTTTTTTTATGTGTTTAAGAGTCCTTAGTGTTAAATATTTGGATCCATGTTAGTTTAGGCATATTATGTCAAGTTGATAGGTTTGGATTCATTCCAAAATTCTTTGAGTGCAAAAAGACAAGATTTTTCCAAATGTTGAAAAGTTGTCAAAAAGTTGCTCATGCAACTTCCAAAAGTTTCTTGAGAGTTGCAAGATGGAATACCAACAGTAATAGGGAATTTTGGATTAATCTAAATTCACATTTGGAGTATTTTTAAGTGATTATTTTGAACCTAGATGGTTAGAAGTTTTGTATTGAAACTTTGATGCATGGGAAATAGAATATGAAGTCTTATTGAGCATTTCTGAGTTGTGCGGTCATGTCTAGTGTGATTCTTGGAAACTAACTTGATTTTTTGAAGGCCCATTGTCTTATGATTACTTTCTAACTGGTTTAGAATTGTTTAGTTTTGATTTGAGGTACTTTTAATTCAGTTTTCCAAAATAGTCCAGGAAGAGGCCTATTAGAAGCAAATTTAACTAATGAAGTCCTTACTTGCATTCTGTCATGTGGAATTCACTAAGATATTGGAAAATGCAAGTTAGGATGGTATATTTAAGGATTCTAGAAGCTCAAGAGATGGCTCAAAGGGTAAATACCTCATGCTTCAAGCCCTAGGCTGAATATCTCAATGTATACAGCCTAGAATGAAGGAGAATAAAGTGTTATGTTTGTTAGAGATTTTGGTTGAGTGAATTAAGAGTGGATTTGAGTTGTGGGGGGTTAGTTGAAAATTTTTAAAGAACCATTTAAATCCCATGTACCCAATTTCTGGTGTAGGAGCACACCTAGGTGAACCTCCTTGTTTTAATCATTTTGGCTTGTACTTGACATTGGCCAAGTAAAGATAGTTAGGTTGTTTCTAGACCTTACAAGGTCATTAAAATGTGGGCTAGGTGAGTTATTCATTAGGACTAAGGTCACAACAATAGCCATTGTTAATAGTTTTTTAATTACTCATTCTTAGTTACTAAATGTTGGATTTGAGTCATGAATGTGTCCTAAACACATAAATGAGGACATAGAGATGCCTTAAGGCCTTTAATGATCTTGGATCCTAGAAATGTAGAGGTTATAGGTCCTAGAAATGAGGAAACTGGCATAAAAGGAAAGATGCCAAAAGTTGCTAAATTGTTGTCATGACAACATTTGCAATTATTGCAAAAGTTGCATGCAACACAATTACCTTGGATTCCCCTACAAACTAGGAGTGGGGAATCGACCAAAAAGGCCTAGAATGATGGAAGAAGGCATCTAATGCATAGAGAGACTTGAATCTCAGGAGTTAGTCATTCATTGTAACAAGTTTGGGAGAGGAATACAGTCTGTAATTCTGTGTTTTAAGAAATCCCAAGCATTTCATTAGGATAGTGATACTTTATGGATTTAAATCTTCAAAATAATGACTGTTTTGTGTTCCTAGGATAGTTTGGAGTGTTTTTTGTTTAGTATCCCAGTTTCTTTGTGGTCATTTAAGGTCTGATATAAAAAAATTTGTGTTTAGAGAATCTACTGGTCCTGTCCTAACTAGTTAGTCTAGACATGGCTCCCCCATGAAATCTAGCCATGGGAAATACCTAAGGATAGATGGATATGTTAGGGGATTCAATAGTGTACATATGTGTAGAGTTAGGATTCATGGAAGATGGAGTAGCTATTTTTAGTGCCAAGCCCTAGGCGAGCATACACTGTCTGGTTAGAGGTTTGATGATGAAACAGTGAGTATAAATTGCAGGGTAGTGAAGCACTGTACGGAATAAGTATAGTTCCAGTTAAGTTTTATTCTTATCCTAACATACTATGATGGTAGAGTTCATACCAATCACTGAGACCAAGTTTTAAGCAAGTTTTCAACTAAGTTGCATATAGTCCTAGAAATTAGGCCTATTAGCCCTATTGGACCTAGATTGTATAAACCCTATGTACGAATGACTTAGGGAATTAAAAATTTCAAAATCTCTTGTAAAAGGATAAAGGCTATCTGGATATGGGTTTATATTTTCATGTTCTTTGGAAAAGTTTTGCAAGAAATAGGAAAAGGTTACTGTGAAAGGCTACAAGGAAACAAGCCCAATTAGGCCTCTTTGAGACTAAAGTTGGAACTCGATTGCAAAGAGTTAAGAGATCCTCCAAAATGGAGTCAAATTTGATTAGATGGACTATATACATGATGATGGACACCCATACAATGATTCATGGATGTTAGAGTGGAGTTGACAATTAGATCCTTCTAAGTGTAGGAGAGGAAGTGAAGTAACTACTAGGGTGTTAGTCTTTCAAAGGTGAAGCACAAGTGTGAGACTCTTGGAGAAGAGTGGGATTAGGACTTAGTTAATCACCTAAGCATAATAAGGACCTAGATAAGATTAGGATCCTTGAAGAAGACAAAGAAGATCTTCTTAGTTAATTGTGCAAGAAAGCCCTTGGAATACTCACACCGTATTGGTATTAGAGCTTGATTAAAGATCAGGATTGTGGTGGATGTTTTAGCCTACTAAAATAGTTGGAGAGGATACACCATTTGGATCAGTAGAAGACAAATCCATGGTGACTAACATTGAGTTAGCCAAAAATGTGGATGAGCAACAAGAAGACAACAAGTTATTGAGAGAAAGGTTGTCTCAAATGGAGTAGCTCTTGGGAGAAGTCCAAGACAAAGCTGAGAAGATGAAAGATAAGATAGATTAGAAACAAGAAGAATAAGCAAGGGAAAAGGGAGTGGATGTATAAGAGTAAGTTCCAACCCCTGACCCTATCAGTGATCAAGAACCCTTCTTAAAGGCATTGAAGGCTTTAAGTGGCAAAGCTTTGGAGGGTGTACCACTTTTTAGTGGACAAATGGATCCAGATTTAGTTGTGGATTGGATTGACAGTATAGAGAACCATTTTGAATGAGATGGTATCACATAGGCCCAAAAAGTGAGTGTGGCCAAGTCAAGGTTGAGAGGATCAACTCTCACATAGTGGAAGTTTGTTCAAACTGAAAGGGAGAAAGAAGGAAAGAGTCCTATAGTCTCATGGAAGGGAATGCTGACTAAATTCAAGATGACTTACTTTCCTAATGATTATGAGGTTCAGCTACATAGGAGAAGACACAATCTTAGACAAAAAGGTTTGGATGTCCAAGAATACACCGAAGAGTTCCAAAAGTTGTGCTTAAGGTCACAAGTGGTGGAAGATGAAAGCATAAAGCTAGCCAGATACTTGAATGGACTCAAGTGGTCTATTCAAGAAGACATGAGTCTTGTGAAATTCAAAACCATTTGCCAATGTTATCAAATGGCCTTGAAGACAGAGGATAAAGGAAAAATAAAGCAAGATAAAACCTCCAAAGGAAGAGGTAGAGGAAGGGATAGTAGAGGATCAAGAGGTGGCTATGGTGGAAGAAGTTTAAAATCAAGGACACAAGGAGAAGTCAAGTACACTGAATAGCAAGAAGGAAGTTATAGTAGAGGTGGTAGAGGAAGGAACACAAATTTTAGAGGTAGAAGTGGTGGACAAGGAAGAGAAAATTACCTTTCCAATATGAAATGCTACCATTACAACCAAATGGGACAGCCTACCTATAGGTGTCCAGGGAAGGGTAGTACTTCTCAAGGAGGTAACAAGAGACCTAATTTAGTTCATGAAGAGAAAAATTCAGAAGAGATACACTTAGAGGTACCACTAATTTCTAAAGAAGGTGAGAACCTCATGATGAGGAGAATATTAATCAAGGAACCATTCAAGGAGGAGCCAAGCCAAAGGAGGTCTCTATTCAGAATAAAATGTAAGGTGATGGGAAAAGTATGTAGAGTTATTGTAGACTCAGTGTCTACTAACAACATTGTGTCAAAGGAAGTAGTCAGCAAGTTAGGCATGACAAGAATACCTCATACCCATCCTTACAAGGTCACATGGCTCAGTAAGGGACAACATGTCTTAGCCAATGAACAAGAATGGGTAGAGTTCTCTATATGGAGATATAAGGACAAGGTTCTATATGATGTGCTACCCATGGATGCATGTCATTTTCTCCTAGGAATACCATGTAAATTTGACCGCCAAACTATCCATGATGGAGTGAAGAACTCCTATACATTCAAGAAGGATAAAGTAACTTTCAAAATCCAATCATTGTTAGAAGATTCATATGTGAAGACAACAAGTCCTAATGTGATAATGGTGAGTGAAAAGGAATTCATAGAATCCATGGAAGAAGGAGAAGGAGTTGTCTATGCATTGGTACTAAGACCAAGAGAAAAGAATGAAGAAAAAGAAGACAAGAAATCAGAGATACCTAAGGAGATACAAAGTATGTTGCAAACTTATGAAGGCATAGTAAGTGATGGACAACCATCACCATTACCCCTACAAGAGCCATAAGTCATAGGATAGACTTCATACCTGGAGCTACCCTACCTAATAAGGTATCCTACAAGATGAAACCTTAGCAAAATGAGGAAATTGCTACACAAATAGAAAAAATCCTTAACCAAGGCCTTATTAAGAAAAGCATTAGCCCTTGTGCAGTACCTACTATCGTAGCACCAATGAAAGGAGGAACATGGAGACTTTTTACTCATTCAAGAGCCATAAATAGGATAACCATTAGGTATATGTTTCCCATACCTAGGATTGAAGACCTAATGGATTGTCTAGGTGAACCTAAGTATTTTAGTAAGATAGACTTGAAGAGTGGTTATCACCAAATTAGGATACATGAGGGAGATAAATGGAAGACAACATTTAAAACCAATGAATATTTTTATGAATGGCTTGTCATGCCATTTGGACTGTCTAATACCCCCTCCACATTCATGAGGCTCATGAATGAAGTCCTCAAAGACTAAATTGGCAAATTTGTAGTAGTATATCTTAATGATATACTGATTTATAGTAGGACAAGCGAGGAGCATCTTCAACACCTTGAGACTGTCTTCAAGAAGCTGCATGAAGAGAAGTTGATGATTAACTTGGAGAAATGTGAGTTCATAAAAATAGAGCTAGTGTACCTTGGGTTTGTTCTCTCTCATGGAAATCTGAAAATGGAAAAGAGTAAAGTGGAAGCCATCATAAATTGGCCTACTCCAAGGTTAGCAACAGAGGTAAGAATTTTTCATGGCCTTTCTTAGTATTATAGGAAGTTTATAAGGCAATTCAGTGCTATCTGTTCTCCCATGTTGGACACAATCAAAGGAGGAATGAATCCAAGGTTTGCATGGAATGAACAAGCCAGCAAGAGATTTGATTTGTTGAAGGAAAATATTGCTACCCAACCTGTGTTAGTCTTGCCAAGCTTTGAGAAGCTTTTCACTTTTGAGAGTGATTCAAGCAATATAGCTATTGGGGCTGTCCTAAGCCAAGAGGGTAGACTAGTAGAATTTCATTCAGAGAAGTTGAGTGAAGCAAAAAAGAAGTACTCTTTTTATAATATTGAGTTGTATACATTCATTCAGGCTTTGAGAAAGTGGAGGCACTATTTTCTGCACAAGGAGTTCATTGTCTATTTAGACAATCAAGCTTTAAGTTTTCTGAATTCTCAAGAGAAGTTGAGTCACAAGAACATGAAATGGGTGGAATATCTACAAGTTTACACATTTAATATCAAACACAAGAAAGGTTTCCATAATAAGGTGGTAGATGCATTTTCTAGAAGATCTCTTACCATCCAAGAGATTCAGTTGAAGATCATGGGAATAGATCACTTGAAGGATGTATATGTTGAAGATGAGGACTTTGCAGACATTTACAAGGTATGTGCCAAATACAAGATCCTTTTTCATAGTAAGTATGCGAAATACACTTTTCAAAGTAACCTTTTTTCAAAGGAAATCAATTATGTATCCCTAGAGGCTCTATTAGGGAGAATATGATTCAATAAAACCACAATGGTGCATTGAGTGGTCACTTTGGAATCACTAAGACCCAAGAACTTGTTCAAAGGTTCTACTATTGGCTGAGGATGAACCTTGATGTTAAGAGGTATGTAGAAAGTTGCATAGTATTTCAAAGAGCCAAGGGTACTTCTTCAAATTCTAGCCTTTACCAACCACTACCTATTCTCACTAGGCCTTGGGATTTCTTGAGCATGTATTTTGTAGTTGGGTTACCCAAGACAAGACAAGGCATGGATAGTGTTTATGTAGTTGTAGAGAGATCCAGTAAGATGGCTCACTTTGTGCCATTCAAGACCACTAATGATGCCATCCAAATAGCCTCTCTCTTCTTCAAAGAGATAGTAAGAATCCATGGGTTACCTAAGAGCATTGTGTCTGATAGAGACACCAAATTTATGAGTCATTTTTGGAAGACTCTTTGGTAAAGATTTGGAACTAATTTATCCTTTGGGCCTACCCACCATCCCCAAATTGATGGTCAGACTAAAGTGGTGAATAGAAGCCTTGGAAATCTACTCAGGTGCTTGACCAAGGAGTATGGACAACAATGGGATCAATTGATTGGATAGGCTGAGTATGCCTAAAATGACACCATCAATAGATCAACATGGAAGAGCCCCTTTCAGATAGTATATGGATTATACCCTAGAGGAGTCTATGAGTTGAGATACTTGAAGGATGGAGTGAAGGAAAGTGGATATACATATGACTTTGCTTGTGTAATGCAAGAAATAGATGATATAGTCTAGAAAAATCTGACATAGAACACCTTGAAACATAAAGCAAAGATTGATGAGAGTAGAACAATTCAGTTCAATGTGGGTGACTTGGTGATGGTACATCTAAACAAATCAAGACTTTAAAAGGGAGTCCCTCACAAGTTGTAGATGAGAATGATAGGTCCCTATCCTATCTTAGCCAAGTATGGTGATAATGCATTCAAAGTTGAACTCTCGGAAGATAGTGGACTGTCACCTACTTTTAATATTACAGACCTAGTCCATTACAAAAGACCACAACAAGATATGGGTCAGAGTCTCCAAGAACTGATCAGAGATGTGGAATATCTACAATTACCCTCTGCTACAGTCATAGGAGCTGACAGTATCCTGGATACTATAATCTACAAAAAGACCAGAACTAAAGAGTATAAGGAACACTTGATCAAAAGACATGATCAAACCAATGTTGATGGAGTATGGGTTAAAGAATCAAAGTTCAAGAAGATGGGGATCAATCCAAGCATCCTCAATCCAAGGGTGGATTGAATTTTTGTTTTGGGGAGGCTGGTGCAGGAGCACACCTAGGCTAACCTCCATGTTTTAGTCATTTTGGCTTGTACTTGACATTGGCCAAGTCAAGATAGTTAGGTTGTTTCTAAACCTTAGAAGGTCATTGCAATGTGGGCTAGGTGAGTTAGTCATTAGGACTAAGGTCGCAACAATAGCCATTGTTAGTAGTTTTTCAATTACTTAGGCTTAGTTGCTAAATGTTGGAATTGAGTCATGAATGTGTCCTAAACACATAAATGAGGACATAGAGATGCATTAAGGACTTTAATGATCTTGGATCCTCTAAAAGTAGAGGTTAGAGGTCCTAGAGATGAGTAAAGTTGCATAAAAGGAAAGACACCAAAAGCTGCTAAATTGTTGTCATGACAACATTTGCAATTATTGCAAATGTTGCATGCAACATGGTTACCTTGGATCCCCCTACAAAATAGGAGTGGGGAATTGACCAAAAATTCCTATAATGATGGAAGAAGAAATCTAATGCATAGAGAGACTCAAATCTTAGGAGTTAGTCATTCATTGTAACAAGTTTGGGAGAGGAATCTAGTTTGCAATTCTGTGTTTTCAAAAATCCCAAGCATTTCATTGGGACAGTGATACTTTATGGATTGAAAACTTCAAAATAATGACTGTTTTGGGTTCTTAGGATAGTTTGGAGTGTTTTTCATTTGGTAGCCAAGTTTTTTAATTGTCGTTTAAGGTCTTGTATAAATTGTTTTGTGTTTAGAGAGTCTACTAGTCCTATACTGACTAGTCAGTCTAGTCATGGATCCCCCATGAAATCTAACAATGGGAAATACCTAAGGATAGATGGATATGTTAGGGGAGTCAATAGTGTACATATGTGTAGATTTAGGAGTCATGGAGGATGGAGTAGCTATTTCTAGTGCCAAGCCCTAGATGAACATACATTGTACGGTTAGAGGTTTGGTGACGAAACAGTGAGTATAACTTGCAGGGTAGTGAAGCACTGTATGAACTAAGTACAATTCTAGTCAATTTTTAGTCTTATCCTAACATACTATGATGGTCGAGTTCATACCAATCACTGAGACCAATTTTTAAGCAAGTTTTCAACTAAGTTGCAGACAGTCCTAGAAATTAGCCCTATTAGCCCTATTGGACCTAGATTGTAGGAACCCTATGTACAGATGACTTAGGGAACTAAAAATTTCAAAATATCTTGTAAAAGGATAAAGGTTATCTAGATATGGGTTTATATTTTCAATTTATTTGGAAAAGTTTTGCAACAAATAGGAAAAGGCTACAAGGAAACAAGCCCAATTAGGCCTCTTTGAGACTAAAGTTGGAACTCGATTGCAAAGAGTTAAGAGATCCTCCAAAATGGAGTCAAATGGGATTAGATGGACTGTCTACATGATGATGGACACCCCTAAAATTATTCATGGATGTTAGAGTGGAGTTGACATTTAGATCTTTCTAAGTGTAGAAGAGGAAGTGAAGTAACTACTAGGGTGTTAGTCTTTCAAAGGTGAAGCACAAGTGTGAGACTCTTGGAGAAGAGTGGGATTAGGACTTAGTTAATCAAATAAGCCTAATAAGGACCTAGAGGAGATTAGGATCCTTGAAGAAGACAAAGAAGATCTTCTTAGTTAATTGTGCAAGCAAGCCCATGGAACACTCACACCAATTTCTAGTACTTACTTTGATATCCAAGCCTAATTAAGCCAATTAGGTCTATGAATGTGGTGAGTGTTACGTGTTGCTGGAGTAGACTTGGAGTTTAACATAACTTCCAAAAGGGTATCTAGAAATACCATTAGTTTTTGAATTGATGATCAGGAGGAAAAGTTAAATTGGAAAAATTAGTTAAACAGGGCTACAAGGAAATCTAAGACAATCCTAGATAGGTACTGTATGATAGTTAGATGAAGAAACCAAAGGGTGATTCTTGGTCACCGAGACATAAGTAAGGTGTCACAATATTTAGTTTGTGTTGGTGGAGTTACTGGTGAATACTTCTAGTTTGTGGCTTGGAATAGGGCTAGTGTCCCTAAAGCTCAAAAGTGCAAGATCTTGAATTGAATTGTATTCAATTGGGAAGAGTTGAGAAGTAGTTATACCACCTTGAATAGGTAGAAGACATGGTGTAAGAAAGGATATAGGATCCTAGGAGGGTAGAAGTTAACTTGAGTGTCTCATTGAAGCCAAAGGAGAAAGACCACACTTCTTGGTGTCACCTCTGCATTAGGGTTTCTAGTGGAGATGTTTTATATTTTCCTAATTTTGACATGAAACATACTCTATCTTAGATTAAGGTGTCAATACCTTTACTTGAGATTCTAAAGAAAAAGGAGCATAGAGAAGAATCTTTATCTTTTCTCAAGGATATAAGATATGATGTTGTCCCTACTACAAAGACTCAAGAAAAAAATATTTGATGGGGAGCAGGAGACTCCTAAAATATATGTAGGGAACATTATTACTCAGGAGCGTTCCCAGGTTGATCCTTTTTATGTCACATTGCTAGTGAATTACCAATTGATAAGAAATTGTATGAAAGATTCTGGTGCAGCAGAAAATGTGATGTCATATGGTGTTATGAAGGAATTGGGCTTAAAAGTTGACACATATTTTGGAAGATGTTTTGTTGTGGACAACCAGGAGGTACGTGTGGTAGGAACCTTAAAGGGAATTGAAGTGAAGATTGTTGTTTTTCTCGAGGTTAATTTTCAAATGGATGTGGTTGTGTTTCATACACCACCACACTATGGTATGTTACTATCTAGACAGTGGGAAACAATAGTTGGAGGACATTTGCAATTGGACCTGTCATATGCTAGTATCCCTATAAATGGGAGTGATGTTAAATTATATAGGGAACTAATAGCTCAAGTGATAATTGAAAGGAGGGATACTAAGTATCCCAACTCTTTTGTTAATGTTGATATGGAGAGTTTTAGAATTGGGCATGATGGCTCTAAAGTTGAAAACTAGGACCCAATTGTGAAGGATTCACAATAATAGAAAAATGAGATATGGAAGATGTACTTTTATGGTGCATGCTCCAAGGAAGGATCACGAGCTGGTATTGTTTTTATATCTCCATCAGGTACTACATTTAAATATTCATTCCTCTTAGGTTTTCAATGCACAAATAATACTACAAAATATGAGGCATTGTTATTAGGATTAGAGGTTGCCATAAAACATGGCATAAAATTGTTAAGAGTATTTGGAGACTCTGAATTAGTTTTTTCCCAAAAATAGATCCCTATATGCTGCTGAAAATGATAGATGAAAATTTTACAAACATGCAGTATGGTTTATGATTAAGCTCTTTGATGCTTTCCAGATAGAATGGATAGAGAGATCTAAGAACCTTATGGCTGATTTATTTAAAAATTGAGCCATAAAGAATAATGATATAATTTTGGTTGGGATCTCTACTATTGAAACCAAGATCAGGCCTTCAATTCCTGATAATGTATATAGCTGGAAATTTTTTGAAGATGAAAAGGATATTCTCTAGTTCATTCAATGATTAGATGATTATGAAGGTCAAAAAATTGATTGCAATGCTTTATTTGAAACCATAGATAAAAAAGAAAACTATTTTTGGGACTAAAGTTGTTCAATTGCCAACAAATGTTATAACTGAGGGTTTGGTTCAACTAGAGGGCATTTTCAGTAACAATGATGGTAACTTTCTTAAGAGATCTGAAGTCAAAATGGATAGTGTTGAAGAAGTGAATTTAGGGTCAAAAATTGTCCCTAAAATGGTATACATAGGGAATAATTTAGCCCCCCATATCAGATAAATTTTGATCATCTTATTAAAGAAGTACAAGCATGCTTTTGCTTGGTCTTATCAAGATCTTAAGGCATACAGGGAGGATCTATTTCAGGATGAAATTCCTCTAAATCCTGATGTGACACCTTTTAAACAAAAGTAGAGACCTATCAACCCTTTACTATCATCCAAGATGCACAAAGAATTGACGAAACTCAGGGATGCCCAGATAATAAAACTAATCAGACATTCATCTTGGCTATCAAATCTTGTACCTATAAGAAAAAGGGATAGAGATATCAAGCTTTGTGTTTATTTCAGAAACCTTAATGTGGCATCACTTAAATATAATTATTATTTTCCCAATATGGAGGCAGTGCTACAAAGAGTTACAGGGTGTGACCTTCTATCTATTATGGATGGATTTTATGGTTACAATAAGGTTTTAGTCATGGAGTCAGAGCAATTCAAGACAACATTTATGACCCCTTCGGGAACTTATGTTTATGTTAGAATGTCATTTGGTCTCTTGAATGCAGGGGCCACTTTTAAGAGAGCAATGGATGTTGCTTTCAAGGAATTCATAAATATAATTATGGTTGTCTATCAAGATGATCTTACTGCATATTCAAAAAAGGGCTGAGGACCATTGCAGGTATCTTGAAAAGATATTTGGTAAGGCTTTGGAGTTTGGAGTTTCTCATAATCCAAAGAAGTGCCATTTTTCTGCTTCAGAGGAAAAGTTACTAGGGCATATAGTGTCCAAAGAAGGAGTATGAATAGATCTAGAGAGGATTGAAGCTATTAATATGTTGATTCCTCCTAGGAACATCAAGGGTGTCCAATCTTTCTTGGGAAATTTTTTTTTTGTAAGAAGGTTCATTGTTAATTTTGCAGAGATCATAAAACCTATTGCCAAGTTGTTAAATAAAGATGTCAAATATGCTTGGAATCTAGAAGCTCAATTGACTTTTGAAAGAATTAAATTGGCTATTCAAAAATCACTAGTATTAAAATCTCCTCATTATGAGTTTTCTTTTTCTATTTTCTCATTTTATTCATTCTATACCATTTCTGCAGTGTTGTTGCAAAAGAACAAGGAGGGATTTGAGCATCCAATTGCATTTTTCAGTAAATCCTTGTAGGTAGTTGAGTTGAATTATGAAATTATGCAGAAGAAAGATTATGCATTAGTTAAGGCAGTCGAGGCTTTTAGGCCTTATTTTGTATGTGCTAAGGTGGTTTCCTATGTAGCTCATGCTATAGTCAAGGATATTTTATCTCAGAGTGAGATCACTGGCAAGAGGTGCAGATGGATCAACAGAATACAATAATTTGATCTAGAGATCCAAACTACCAAATTAGTTAGAGGCTTGGGACTTGCAAAGCTCATGAAAGATTCAAACATGGAGCTTACCCAAGTAAACAATGTGAAAGAAAATGAAATGCCAACTAGCATTGAGATGCAACCATGGTATACTAATATTGTTTATTTTTTGAAGAAAAATAAATGTCCCGAGGACATGACAAAGAATCAAAGAAGGGATCTTAGACTTAAAGGTCAAAAGTATGTACTAATACACGGAGACTTATTTTGGAAAAAAAGAGATGAAATTCTTTTGTTTTTTCTTTATAAGACTCATTCTGAGAAGGTCTTAACAGAGAAACATAGTGGTTTTTGTGGAGGCCATTAATTCAGAAAAGATAACTGCACAGAAGATACTTAGATATGGTTATTATTGGCCTTGTATGCTCAAAAACACTCATCAATTTGTGCAGAGGTGTGAGGATTGTAAACGATTTTCAAAAAATCTAGTGTATTTAGGGGCTTTGCCTTTGAATCCAATTTTAGTTGAAGTCCCTTTTGCCCAATGGGGCATTGATTTTATTGGTGAGTTTTTCAGAAAAGTCTTGTGGGGGTCACAGTTGGATCCTTGTTTCCACAGAATATTTTGCAAAATGGATTGAGGCTATTCCAACCAAGATGGAAGACAACAAGATGGTCACTAATTTTCTAATAGACAACATCTTGAATAGGTTTGGTGTGCCCATCAAGCTAGTAATGGATAATGCTATGTTCTTTAGATCTAAAGCATTCATAGAATTTTGTGATTAGTATGGTATTGTGATCTCCTATTCTTCACCATATCATCCACAAGAAAATGGGAAAGAAAAATCCAGCAATAAAAGCATCATGAAGATTATCAAAATAACACTAGAAAAGAACAAGAAGGCTTGGAATTCAAAGCATAAGTTGGCTTTGTGGGTTGATAGGGTAACAATGAAAAGAGCTATATGAGTATCTCCTTTTGAACTGGTTTATGGAACACAAGCTAGGTTGTCATTAAAAAATTTGTTACTGGTCTAAAAATTTATCCAACATGAGGAAATAAAAGTAACTGAGCCAATGTGAAATATAATTTTGCAGTTAGTACAACTGGATGAGATCAGAAATGAAGCAAAATTGTAGAATTAGAAGATCCAACAGTAGTCTAAGTATTTATTTGATAAGAGAGCATCATAAAGAAAATTTTAGGTGAATGACATGGTGCTCCAATGGAATGCAAGGATTGAGGATAAAGGAAAACATGGAAAGTTTGAGTCCTTGGGGTTAGGACCATTTGTTGTGCATAAGTTATATGGAAAAGATTCCTACTTCCTGCAAAGTCCTACTGGTGAGATATAGGATCTACCTATGCATGGGTAGTTCCTAAAGCCATTCTTTTCCTAAGTCCTTGGTCATGCATGCTGTTGTATATATTTGTAAATATTTTCCTACTTTTTCCTATTTAGGTTTGTGTGTTGTGGCTTTTTATTTTTTCAGTTGGTCTACCATTCCCAGAGTGCTAGTTTTCTAGTGTTGAACTTGCGTTCAACCTTCCCTAGTCAGAGCCTTGTTCTCGCTACTACAAATCTTATAATAAATTTTCCTAGGTCATGAAAACTCTCCTATTTCTTGTTCTATCCCCAAGCGCTAATTTCAAATTTTCTAGCCATTGAGAAAAAAACCATAAACCTTCATGGACTTGTTATAATTTTGAGTTATCTTTTTCGAGTCACTAAATTCCTTTTTGTGTCATGTGTGTGGCCAAAGAATATTATTTTATCTCTTAATCTCTAGATGATATGGAATATGCTCTTTCATTTCTGAGATCATGCGCAGGGCATTGATTGAGTTCCTTTTAAGTTATGATCATGTGTCTAGCATGTAATCTCATGAAGAATTGATCAGGTATAGAAGGATCACAAAACTTGGTGAGGATCATAGATCGGGATCAAGATGAGTGGTTGGCACTTAATCTCACAATGAATTGATGATGTCATGATATTTTTGGAGATCTAGTGCTGACTGTGGATCTTGTTTTGATTGTGTGCTTTGCGTGAAATCTCAGAATAAAATTAAAGGTTAAGTTTTTGTCTTACGACTTAGAGATTCCTTGAGTTGCATAATCTCGTAATGTACTCATGGTCAAGGCAAGGTTAATTTTCCTATTTGGTCACTGAATATCTAAATGCACCTGGGGTTAATTAAAATCTCTCAAGATTAAGTGAGAACTGTTGATGGAGATGAGGATACTATGGCTTGTGCATAATCTCTAAGAAAACCATGAGTCAAGATTTTCTTACTGTGACTTCGAGATTATTTCAGTCATGTGATCTAAGGGTTACTTTTTATCTTTATTCATGAGATCTCCAGATGAATTCAAGGTTAAGTTAAATGTCTTGATATTTCATGCAGATCGTAGATCTTGTTCTGTCCTTTTTTCTAATTGTGTGGTTTGTGCTTGATCACAGAATAGATCTAGGGTTAGTCAAAGTGTTTTGCGACTTAGAGATAAAAAAGTCACACAATCTCAAGATATTCTAGAGTTAAAGTGCATGTTAAGGATTAGTTAAGGACCAAGGAGGAAGATAAATTAAAATGTAGAAAAGTTTGAAAAAATGTGATGGACGGTGTAAATCCTCAAGGTAAAGTTGCATGAGATCTACTCATTAAGGCATTGTGTTGTGTTGCCACATGTCTAATCTGATTCTAAGCCTAGGTAAGCTAAAGAGGATCAACGGACATGTTTTAAAGTTTAATGGAGATTCAATCTCGACTTTCAAAAAAAAAATTCATGCCACCTGTGACTGTTATAACTATAATTTGAATATTTAAATCTTTGAATCAGAGGGTTTCATGGTGGTCGACTAATATTTGATCTCAGAGTTATAAATGTAGTGATTTGATCTTATGGATCAATTTTGAATAGTTGTTGAAGACCAGAGGAAAATAAATTTGATATGCCAAGGATGCATTTATGTCCATACTTGACAGAAAAAGGGTTTTTTATCAGAGGATAAATCAATTTAGCTACGTCTCGTCATTTTTGCATTTATGTGAGCTACTTTAAGTGTCATGCTTGGGAATTTTTTGACCTCACAGTACTAGGCTCACATCCATGGATTAGGGAAAATTGATTGCAGATCATATTTGCATAGATTGAAGAAAGATATGGTTTCAACTTGATGATCATAATTAAATGCTTGACATAACTGGTTGTAAACCCAAAACCTTAAATGGTCTGAAGCTTGTAGAATTCTTGTTCATATAAAATAATATTCAAGAACATTTACTAAGGGATGTAATTTTATGCCACAACAATGCTTGTAAGATCTGCATATTAAATTAAGACTATCAATGGTCTTCTGGCTCTAATTTTTCATGTTTAGATGTTTTATCAATTATATTTGTATCTATTTCCTTATATTTTGTGAAATTCTTGTTGAATTGTAATTTTCTTTCAATTTGGTATCTTGTACTCATTTGGGTTGTTTTTTAAGAACTTTCAATCCATCCCTCTATAAGGAAGAGAGTCTAATTTATTTAGGGTTTCTTTCAGAGAGAATTAAACTATTAGTAATAACTGAGAGGGGGGTGAATCAGTGGCCTCAAAAATATTCCAATAATCAACGCAAAAAATTGGTACCACAATATTAAGCATCTAGTTATCTTTAGTAATATAAGATGAATGCCTCCAAATACTATTATCAAATCACTACTGCTTGGAATGCTTTCTTAAACCTTCTACTGTGTGTTTACTAAATAGTAGTCTATTAATTTACCGGAAGACAGTAAATTATCTAGAGTATACCGATCAATCTAGTTAAGCTATATGTAATGCAAAACACTAAATTAATGACTCATAAACACATTGACACATGTATTTTTAACGTGGAAACCCTCTTAAGGGAAAAACTACTTGGGACTGGTAACCCAAAATTTTCACTCTTTTGAAGTGAGCTCGGTGAAGAGTCAACCATATTAAAGGTTAAAAACACACTGCTATGTGTGACCTTGTTAGAGGATTTAAAAGTTTAGTCTGTCACTTTATATCATGCATCTCTATGCTACCATCATTGATCAAACACTCACTTGGCCTGTCAATAGGTATCTGGCATCTCATGTTATCTTCATGATCAAAATTTTTGATATTCCTTGGGATGTATCTCAATATAGAAAGGATCTTTAAATCCTGCTTAGTTAAGAGACTTTATGAATAAATGGTTAAACTAAAATAGTATGATCTGTTCACATATACAAATTATACTTGCAGATTTTACGATCTATTATAATCTCATAAAACTAATCCAATCAATATATCTCTTTTTATACCATTGCTACACTTTCCTTCTGCTCGATGATGCTGTTCTCTGTTGCTTGGTGTCCATAGAAAAATTAAGCTCTTTCCTCAGCTTGATTGATCAGGACTGTATGAAGTTACTCTTCATCAGTTTCTCTTCAGCATCCTCTTTTCATTCATTCACCCTCTCTAATTCATAATGAATTAAGTTGTCTCCTTATAGAAATGATATCACCATTGTTACGTTCTTGATTTTCTTGATCTTGGCATGATCCACAATTCTCTCCAATTAGATTTAAATCAAAAATCATGTTTTATCTCGCACAGATCTTCTTGCCAATTCAACAAAACAACTTTAAATCCTTTACTTATCTCTGGCTTTATCTTGTCATTACAAACAAAGATAAGTACCAGTTAAGTCTATATTTATCTCTTCCAGCTAGATATTTTTTCATTTCTGAACTCAAGTTAATTTTGGTGTTTTTAACTCTTTGATAGCTTCATTCAACACTCCAGTTCTGCTTGGGCTTCTCCATCATTTTACACTATGTTTCTTGCCATCGGTTTTGCTTGTGATTCTTCTCATCAGTGTTCTTTCTTGGGCATCACTGTGACTTAACTTTTAGTGATCTTTGTCTGTCAGTTTCCAGTGACCATCGGTGTTTGAAGTTACATTGTGAATGATTGTCTTTTATGAATTACAAAAAGTATAATCTTTTTCTCTTTGATTCTCAGAAGTGTTTAACACTTTGATTATAACTGATTAGATTATATCAAGTTGACATCAATTAAAATACAATCCATTAACTGACTTAATGTGTTGCATTATCCTTCTACATTTCGATGATCAACTTAACATCTTCAAACATTCAATCAATTACATGTCATCAATCTCTCCCTTTGGCATTGATATCAACATACTACATTATCATACTATACTATTACTAATACAATATGAAAGATAACAATTTCATCAAGCTTTCCTAATGTAACTATTACAAATTTCTAGCTTTTGATAAGCTCAAAAATAGCTTAGATTTGTTTCATGCATAATGGTTGTCTTCAATCTTCAATCCCTTCATTGGATAGATGTATCATTTGATTTCTCTATTCTGATATGTGCTCTACCTTGACTGTTCCTCTTCTTCATAATCTCTTTTTTCTTTGACAACAATCTTTCTCTTTGTCTGAACTCTCTCCCTTTGTTACTTCTCTCCCTTAGATATTTCATATGTAATCAATTTCTCTCCCTTAGAATATTGATTATCTCTTCCTTCTGATTCTTAGGAACTTCTCTTCATGGATAATGATATAATATTTTCTGATCAATGAGATAATCTCTCCTTTTATCATATCTAAATAATCTCTCTATGATGATAATGAGATAATCTCTTCCTTTGAGAACAATGCCAAAAAAAAACTATCTATATCATGTTTCATCCCTTTGCATAATATATTCCTTGAATTTCCCTATCCATTAGCAATACAATGTCTCTGGTTTTCAGCCCATATTGGTACCTTGTTGTGTATAGATGTATTTGTTGCTATCCATCTGAGTGTTTTCATCAACATGACTGATCTTCAGAATTGGTATAGGATGATGCAAGCTCCTAGTTAGCATACTGATCGATAGACAAGGGTCGGAGCCCTAGTCTCTATCTCAAGTATTCAAATGTATCCTTTGGTAATGGCTTGGTGAATATATCAGCTAAATATTCCTTTGATTGAACATATTCTAGTGTCACTTCCTTTGCTTGAACTTGTTCTCTTAGATAGTGATACTCGATAGCAACATGCTTAGTCTTAGCATGCATGACTAGATTCTTAGAAATGTTAATTGCACTAGTGTTATCACAAAAGACAATTATTGGTTCAAGAATCTTCATATTCATACCTTCCAGCAATTGTTTGATCCATGTAATATTGGAGCGATTTGTAGCAGAAGCCACATACTCTTCTTCAATACTAGATTAAGAGATTCATCCTTGCTTCTTGCTGATCCATGTGACAAGTCTGTCACCCATGAAGAATGCTCCTCCAGTTATGCTCTTTCGATCATCAATGTTTCCAGCCCAATCAGCATCTGTAAAGACTTGTAGCTGAAATTTTACTTCTCTTTTATACCATAAACCATAGTCCTCGGTGTTCTTCAGATATCTTAGAATTCTCTTGACAACATTCATATGTGATTCTTTGGGATTAGCAGAGAATCTTGCAACCATTCCAACTACATGTGCTATATCTAGTCTGGTGTGAACAACATACATCAATTTTCCAATCATTGATCTATATAAGGTCTGATTTACCTCATTTGATTTTTCTTCTTTTGTCAGCTTACATCCGATATCCATAGGTGTTTTGACTGGTTTGGAATCTTCCATCTTGAATATCTTCAGCACTTCCTTAATGTATTTGAACTGAGTGATATATATCCCTGCATCTTCTTGAATAATTTGTAGACCAAGAAAGAATTTGATCTCCCCAAACATAGACATTTCAAATTCCTTGCTCATTTCATTAGCAAAGGATTTTCATAACAATTCATTTCCCCCAAAAATGATATCATAAACAAAAATTTCAGCAATCACAATATTACCATCGGTATCTTCTTTTAAGTACAGATAGCTATTTTCACTTGTTCTAAAAAATTTTATGCCAATGAAATAGGAATGAAGTCTTTCATACCAGGCTCTAGTTTCTCATTTCAATCTGTACAAGGCTTTATGTAGTCTACATACCACGTTTCTCTTGTCTGGATCAACAAACCCTTATGGTTGTTCAATGTATAACTCTTCTTCAAGTATTCCATTTAGGAATGTAGATTTGACATCCATCTGGTATACCTTGAATCCTTTAAATGCAGCATAAGCAATTAGTATTCTAACTCCTAGTATAGCAACTGGTGCAAAGGTTTCTCCATTATCAGTACCTTCTTCTTGTGCATATCCCTTGCATACTAACGTTGCTTTGTTTCTAGTGACTTCTCCATTCTCATTTAGCTTGCTTCTGAATATCCATTTGGTACTGACAACATTCTTGTTATCTAGTCTTGGTACTAGAGTCCATGTACTGTTCTTCTCAATCTGTTCTATTTCTTCATTCATAACACTGATCCATTCTTCATTCTCAAGTGCACTTTTAACATATTTAAGCTCAAAATCACAAATTAAACATCTGGTGTTTAGTGACTTACTTCTTTTTCTTGTTCCAGCCTTCTTGTCTCCTATGATTTGATTCTGTGGATGATTTCATCTAACATACTTAACAAGTTTTGGTTCAACTCTGTATTCATCATTCTGATCATCTTCTTGACCTTCATTCTCATCTCCATTGTTTGGAACATCATCTTGAGTATTAATCTGATTTTTGGTAATTGTAGCCTAATGCTCAGGTGCAATGATCTATTTCTTGGGAGCTATACACTATTTCTTAGGTAGAGTGTTAGGTTCTATATAAACAAACCTATTGTAGTCCTTTGGTTCCTTTTTTCTTTCCTTATCATTCTTTTCTACAAATTCATCTATTTTTACATTTGCACTTTCAATGATTTTGTTAGATGACTTGTTAAGACATTTATAACCATTTCTTTTGGTTGAGTACCCTAGAAAGATACCTTCTTCACTTTTGTAGTCAAGTTTTCCATTTCTATCATCCTTCAAAATATAACATTGACTACCAAAGATTATGAAGTAACTTACATTGGGTGTATGACCATAACAAAGCTCATAGGGTGTCTTCTTTGTGTCCTTCTTCAATTGTACTATGTTTAATGTGTAGACAAAAATACTGACATTTTACCTCCAAAAATTTTGAGTGATTCTTTTCTCAATCATCAATGTCCTTGCACAGTAAATAATTGATTTGTTTCTCCTTTAAATAATTCCATTTTGCTGTGGTGTTCTTGGTGCAGAGACCTGTCTTTTAATTCCATGCTCATTGCAATAGTTAGTGAATTAATCTAAAGTAAATTCCCCTCCTCTATCTGACCTTAAGCATTTCAATTTCTTTTCACTTTGTTATTCTACCATAGCCTTATACCATTTAAACATCTTAAATGCTTGGGATTTATCTTGTAAGAACATGAATGCCATCATTCTAGAATAATCATCAACAAAGAGAATAAAATACCTATCTCCATAGTATCTCTTTGTCCTCATGGGTCCACATAGATCTATATGGACTAATTCTAGAATTGTATTAGATGTATGGGTTTTACTCTTAAAACTAGACTTTGTCATCTTACCTTTTTGACAGCTCTTGCACATGATATTCTTAGGCTTAGTCATGCTAGGTAAGCCTCTTACATTCCTTTTGTTCCTTATCTTTATCATGCGGTCAAAGTTCACATGACACAATATTTTTTGCTACAACCATATGTCTTCATTTCTAGCCATTAAACAAGTGGTGTTAGTGTCATGAAGATAGAAAATGTTACCATTTTTCTGCTTACCAGTACCAATGAATCTTCCTCATTCATTGAAGATCTTTGCCTTCTTATTTTAAAATGCTACTCTATGACCTGAATTGTTCAGGTGTGAAACACTTAAAAAATTATAATTCAGTCCTTTAACCTAGTAAGCATTTTCAAATTTTATCAGGCTATTTAACATAATGTTTCCTTTACCTTCAACTGGACAAGGTGTATCAGTTCCCATTCTTATTGAACCACCATTATAGTATTCAAAAGTCTCAAACTTTTGTTTATCACTGGTCATATGGTGAGTGCAGCCACTATTTATGATCCAGACATCATTTTTACTAAATTTAGGTATGAGTGTAGTTTCTACATACCTTTCTTCATCTTCATCTAAATCATCCATCATGGCTACAAATACCATCTCAATGTCTTCTTCTAATTCAGTGTCAGTTTCATCTGCTATGTTCTCAGCTAGGTAACAAGATTTCTTCCCTTTGTCGTTGTAGTCTCAAGTATCTCTTTTGTTAGATTTTCGGTTGTTTTGGTAATCTCTGTTATCACCTCTATAAAAAAATTTCTCATATGATCTATCATTTCCTTTGTCATACTTTCTTCTATTTGGACATCTTGCAACAAAGTGTCCAACCTCTTTACAATTGAAACATATAAGTAGTAATTTACCTTTGTATCTACCTTTGCCTCTCTGCAGTCTTCTAGCCATTAGTGCTTCAATATCATCAAGTCCTTTATCCTCATCATCAGTTTCACTATCATTTCTAACAACATGTATATGACTTGAGTTACTTATCTTTAAAGAAGATTTGAATGTAGATTCTATAGATGGTAAGAAACTATTATCAAAGTTCTTCATCTCGAATGAAATTAGTCTACCAATCAAACTATCTATAGTAACAATATTGTTTGCAACTGCTTTCATTTCTTGAATAGCAGAAACTCTAGTAGCATATACAGGAAATAAGGTTCTTAAGATTTTAATTACCACTGTCTCCTCTTCAAGCACACCTCCAACTCCTCCGATAACATTTACTACCTATTTGATTCTGCAGCTATATTGAGTGATGTTTTCTCCTTGTTTCATCCTTAGGTCATCAAACCTCCCTCTTAGGCTTTCTTCCTTTTCTCTTAGTACCTTAGCATCTCCTCCATGTACCAGCTTCAACTTATCCCACATTTGATTTGCAGAGGTGCAGGTTTTTATATCTTCAAACTTAGCATCGGAGAGTGATGATGCAAGTTCTATCATCATACATGTATGCTCATGCTTTACTCTTAATTTCTCAATACTATGAGGTCCTCTAGGAAACAGATATTCAATATCTAAGTATTGAACAATATCATTTCCAATACCTAATAGGTGGACTCTTATTCTACTTTGCCATGGTGCAAAGTTGTCTTTATTCAACTTGGAAACATCTTGTCTATTCGTCTTGTGATCTTTTGCTTGAGTTGTTAAACTCCCTTTCTAGGAACACAAGATCTAATACCAATTGTTAGTAATAATTGAGAGGGGGGGTGAATCAGTGGCCTCAAAAATATTCCAATAATCAACCCAAAAACTTGGTACCATAATATTAAGCCTCTAGTTATTTTCAGTCCTATAAGATGAATGCATCGAAATACTATTAGCAAATTAGTACTACTCAGAATGCTTTGTTAAACCTTATATTGTATGTTTACTGAATAGTAGTCTATTAATTTATCAAAAGACAATAAATTATCTAGAGTATACCGATCAATCCAATTAAGCTATGTGTAATCCAAACTAGTAAAGTAATGAATCATAAACACATTGACACATGGATTTTTAATGTGGAAACCCTGTTAAGGGAAAAACCACTTGGGACTGGTAACCTAGAATTTTCACTCTTCTAAAGTGAGATTGGTGAATAGCCAACCCTGTTAAAGGTTACTAACACACTATTAGGTGTGACCTTGTTAGAGGATTTAAAATTTTAGTCTACCAATTGATATTGGGCATCTCTATGCTACCATCCTTTATCAAATACTCACTTGGCCTATCAATAGGTATCTGGCATCTCATTCTATCCTCATGATCAATATTTTTGATACTCCTTGGGATTTATCTCACTATAGAAAGGATCTTTAAAACCCACTCGGTTAAGAGACTTTTTGAATCAATGGTTAAAATAAAATAGTATGATCTATTCACATATACAACTTATACTTGCATATTTTTAGATCTATTGTAATCTCATAAAACTAATCTGATCAATATATCTCTTTTTATACCTTTGATCCACTTTCCTTCTACTCGGTTATGTTGTTCTCTGTTGCTCGGTGTCTGTAGAAAACTTTATCTCTTTCCTCAGCTTGATTGATCAGGACTGTTGTGATGCCCAAAAGTTTGGGTCAAAATGAAACCAACAAATTTTTTTTAAAGTGAAAAAGTTCCACATTGAAGTTGCGAGAAAGAGGATTCAACGATGTGGTCACAAAAGACTCTGGCGATCAACCTCAACAATGTTGTAACCATATGATGTTGGATGGTATCGAAGAAGATCGTTGATCATCTTCTCGATCAATATCGTCAATCATCGATCTAAAAAGCTTATAGGTTATCTAGGAGGAATTGAATGTTATACCTTACATCATTCTAAAAATAGGCTAACCATATCCCGATAGGGTACATATCAAGCCAATATGATTCTATAATTGTGTGGTCTATTTAAGGAAATAATCAATATAAAATTTAATTTGACGTTTACATTAATATTTGTTTTCAAATGAATAGATACTAATTCAATTTATAAATACAACATACCCCATTAATCAATGTACTTTTAACCAATTAATACTCTGAAAGGTAACATTAGTTTATGATAAATATTATCAAAGTTTATGATTCAATAATATTTATGGTAGTAATTGATAAATATGATATATATTAATTAATTATAATATTTATTAATTAGTTACTATACTTATAATATATCGATTAATAATATAATCATTCTATAACATTAGCATGTGGTACCAAGAATATTAACTAATTGTCCTATAAAAACTTTGTTAAATAAAATCCATTTATAATTATTAACTATCCTTGATTATTAACAATGCTATCTAACTACAATGAAAACAAGACTTAATTTTCAAATTACATATTTTAATAACATCTTAAACTAACTTTATTAAAATTACTAACTAATCTACACTAATATTAATAACATGATATTATTAACAATT
>MU224884.1:6101509-6191500 GCA_018584345.1 Thuja plicata
TCTTACTAATTCTTCTTATAGAATTATTTAATGTTTAATAATTATTTGTTATTGACAACTTGAGACACATGAAAAACTATCTTCTATTTTTTCTTACAAATTTCTAGATGAATTTTTTCTTTTGGGACAAGATTGCATTAAGCATCTAGGAACAAGACTATCTCCATTTTGATTTTTAAAATTTTTTCTTCTAATTAATGAAATTGACTCCCTTTACAGAATCATTTGTGCTTAACATCATTTCTATTTTTATCTGTCAGATGGGGTGATGGTCCAGATGTGTTCAATTCTTTGATGAATGAAATTTAATGCCAGCTTATGGAACAACTCCTCCCTATGCTTCTATGTATCCATCTGGAGGAATTTATGGCCATCCATCAGTACCTCCTATAAGTTCTAATACCTTGAGTTTTGTCATTCTTGTCTTTTCAAATATTTAAAACTTATAATTTGAAATTATGCATCTTTCTATGTGATTTTTCTTTTCAGGTAAGTCAATAATGAAGGAGATGGTCACTCCCTTTTTTAACCTAGTGTTTAGCATGTATTTCTGGCTATTTATATTGTGGACATATGGCCAATTTTACTAACCTAATTTTCTAACATTGTGGTCTTGATTGCAAATTTAGGGTGCACACACATTCACTCAATATGGAATCCCATCAAATGGAAATCCTACATATGTCGTAATGGTAATTAATGAAATTTTGTAGGCAATAATTATATGGAAAATGATCATAACAATTTTTAGCACTCAGTTGTTAATGTTTCAATCTTTTAAGAAATGTTTTGAATGGAAATTTGATATCTACTTTCTGTGGATAGACTTCAGTTGCACAAAACACAGATGTAGAGCCAAAGTCCTTGGGAGGTAAAGGATAGAATTCAATGAAGAGGGTAAAAGGAAGTTTGGGAAATCTTGAAATAGTTACAAGTCAAGGAGAGGGTGGAAAAGAAGCACCTGCTACTGCAAATGGTGCCTTTTACATCATTGATAACAATAACTCTTTATAGAGTCAAAGGTAATGATCAATGAGGTTGCTTCTATTAGATCATACATTAATAGACTTACTATTTTGAATTTGAGCTCGGGCATTATGCAATGTTATTGCTGTCATTGTATGCTTGTTGTTGTTGTGCACCATATATTGTTTTATACACTGTTTATTTCATTGAGATCGTGAGCTTGGAATTTGTAATGTATTTTATGTTATTGGATCAATGTATTTTTCCCATTTATTCATTATGTTGGCATACTTATTCATTATTTTTGTTATTATTACTGACTAGTTGTTGAGTTTGTGATCTCTTTCTCCCTTGGGAATGATTGTCAAGTAGAAACAGTAGGATATATACCATCTATCTTTCTTGAAGACTCTATATCAAAATGGAATCAATTTCCTTTATCTTCAATCGAATAAGAGGTGCAGAAGGTTGTTTTGCATCCATTGGGTATAGAAATTGAGTGGTATACCCAAACAATGCAAAGCATCTTCTGCACCCTCGATTTCAATGAAGAGAGAAATGCCATTGATACCCTTTGGATAAAGAAGCTTCAGAACATAAATATGACATCCTACCATTACTACTAGATAAGCATTCCCAAGGGATCATAGATGCTCTATCCCACCATAGACACATGTGCATTCCTTATCATAGCCTTAACACAAGCTCAATCTCATGAGGTTGTAGTGGACCCAATTGATCTAGATTGACCAATAACAACTTCCACTTTCTACATTTAAAAAGTACCATATCTCTCTCTTCAAGGGTGGTTTATTCATTACTACCATGTCATGTTGTATTCAGTTGTATATAGCTGTAATTATTTATTGTTAAAGTTGAAGTTAAAACTGAACTACGATGTCTCTGCGAGTTATGTAGGAAAGGCCATCTATGATGAGCCCCCGAGGCATTAGGTCTGGCCCTTAGGTCTTGTAATTTTGAGTTCTTTCTTGATCTTGCCACCCCTTACCAATATTTTACATAGTTTGCATCTCTTTACGAAACTAGTTTTCAATGCCTTATGTATTTTTCCCACTTATTCATTATGTTGGCATACTTATTCATTATTTTCATTGTTGTTACTGATTAGTTGTTGAGTTTGTAATCTCTTTCTCCCTTGGGAATGCTTTCCAAGTAGAATCAGTAGGATATATACCATCTATCTTTCTTGAAGACTCTTTATCAAAAGGGGATCAATGTCCTTTATCTTCAATAGAATAAGGGGTGCAGATGGTTGCTTTACATCCATTGGGTATAGAAATTGAGTGGTATACCCAAACGATGCAAAGCATCTTTTGCACCCTCAATTTCAGTGAAGAGAGAAATGCCATTGATACCCTTTGGATAAAGAAGCTTCATAACATAAATATGACATCCTACCATTACTACTAGGAAAGCATTTCCAAGGGATCATAGATGCTCTATCCTACCATAGACATGTGTGTGTTCCTTATCATAGCGTAAACACAAGCTCAATCTCATGAGGTTGTAGTGGACCCAATTGATCTAGATTGACCAATAACAAATTCCACTTTCTACATTGAAAAAGTACCATATCTCTCTCTTCAAGGGTGGGTTATTCATTACTGCCATGTCATGTTGTATTCAGTTGTATGTAGCTCTAATTGTTTATTGTTAAAGTTAAAGTTAAAACTGAACTACGATGTCGTTGTGAGTTACGTAGGCAAGGACAACTATGATGAGCCCTTGAGGCATTAGGTCTGGCCCTTAGGTCTTGTACTTTTGAGTTCTTCCTTGAACATGCACATAAACATGATAGTTGTGAAACATAATATCCTTATGAATTATGCTGCTATGATTTTGCCTCTTTTGTTTTGGACACTACTAATTATTACTTTCTCTTTTTTCCTTGGTAATAATTTTTATGTAGGAATGATAGAATACCATCTAGCTTTCTTGAAGACTCTTTATCAAAAGGGGATCAATGTCCTCTACTTTCAATCGAATAAGGGGTGCAGAATGTTTCTCTTCATCAATTTGGTATAGAGATTGAGTGCTATACCCAAATGATGAAGAGAAACTTCTGCACCCTTGATTCCAGTGAAGAGAGAAATGTCATTCATACCCTTTGGATAAAGAGGATTGATACCACTTTGACCATCCTTTAAAAGACTGGTTTTAAAGTTAAACCTGAACTATGATGTGTCTGCGAGTTACGTAGGTAAGGCCATCTATGGTGAGCCCCTAAGGCATTCGGTCTGGCCCTTAGGTCTTGTACTTTTGAGTTCTTCCTTGATCTTGCCACCCCTTACCAATATTTTACATATTTTGCATCTCTTTAAGATACTAGTTTTAAATACCTTATGATTGATTTAGCTAAGTTATTGATGTAGCTTATCTTACGATCTTGTATGTAATAAACTATGAATTTTATATCATGCATCTATTTGTGTAGCCATATATACAAGTGGAGGAAATAGAGAGGCAAGGAGAAGTGTATGGCTTGACTATGCACATGCATAATTGTAGATGAGGATCAGTAATAGGGTGTCATGCATTGCTTAGATCCTTTGGATCTAACCCCATATTGACCTTCCTTAATGGTTCTGGATCATACAGGAGCATATTGGATTCAACTGCATGTCAACACTTCAACGACATTAGGTAGTGATGCAAAATTTATTGTTTGTAGCCATTGTAGCAGCATCAGGCACCAACTTCAGCACAATATGATCACTAGACATGTCTATGTGTCTTCTACATTTAAGTTGCGCTGTTTCCGTTCTTGTTTTATTTGTTGGGTGATCCTTGCTATCCAAATTATACCAATACTTTTATAAGATATTTTCCCTTTTTAATTCAACCTAAACAAACTTTCAGGAAAAATTCTAGCTAAACTCTATAGAGAGAAGATGAATCCGTCAAGAAAAAGGGGTATAATGAATTCAAGGAAAAGGCTCTGGAAGCTGCTAAGTCTTTTGTACACCTTTTGCTTGGTAATTTGAAGCCATCAATGGAAACTTACAATCCTAAACAACTAGTATACCATTGATGGCTTCATAATTATTAAGTGAAAGGGAGTTCTCTGGTCTAAAATCCCCTTTGGTGACGATCCTATGCAGTTCCACGCAGCGTCGGTGGTTTATAAAACATTCTTCTCTGGTTTTTTCAAATTTTATAAACAACCAAGAGAACATATGGTGTTAGAAGGCCCAAATGGGCCAAAATTCAATGGTACAATTATGATCTTATAAAGATAAACTAAAACTAGAATTTCAGCAAGGCTGGGAAAATTTTGTGCAAAATTATGAACTGAACACTAGAAAATTTCCCATCTTCAGTTCAGAATTGTGCACAAAATTTTCCCATTCTTACTGAAATTCCAGTTCCACTTTATCTATAGAAGACCATAATTGTACATTGAATTTATGCCCATATGGGGCCTTCTAACACTATATATTCTATGTAGTTGCACGTACATCTCGATTCAGAGTGGGAAAATATTATTTTGGGGGAGGGAGAGAATAAAAACACATAAAGAACATGCACATAAATAGGATAGCTGGGAAACATAAATATAGATATCACAACAGCTGAGAAACATAAATGTAGATATCATGGTCACAATTGGTTGGAGACAACATAATTAAGTGGTATACCCAAATGATACAATGCAACCACTACTCTAGTTCTTACTTGGCACTGAACGATCCAAAAACCACAAATAAGGAATAAATTTAGAGAGCGAAGGTATATTATTTCAGTTGTTATGGCCCTCCTCTGCTCTCTAAATTTATTCTTTACCTATGGGTTCTGGATCGTGCAGTGCTAACTTAGAACTGGAGGAGTAGTGGTTGTGTTGCATTGTCTGGGTATACCACTAAATTATGTTGTGTCTCCAAAAAATTATGACCATGATGCCTACATTTATGTTTCTCAGCTGTTGTGTCCCAGGACCCTTTATGACCCTTTATGACCATTTACGATCCCTAAGAATACATCTTAGAGATCTTAAAGTGTCGTAAAGGGTAATAAGAGTGTCCTAGGAGGGTCCAGATGAGTTTCCACCTTTACGTGGTTGGCCTTGTTAAGTAGAGAATGTTAAACTATTCTTGAAACAAAGAGAAACTCTTAAAAACTCTAAAGCAACACTAAAAAAAATACATGCGACGTTGAGCCATCAACAATTGCTAACAGTTGGATGTCACATGTATAACAAATTCATTGAATGTCTATTGTAATTTTGACCCTTGTTATGCGATGCCTATGTGTCATAATAGCGATAGATAAAATGTAACAATAGCATGATTACCATTATAACTAGCTCGTATTGCGACACCTAAATGTCACTTATTTCAGACATGCAATGAATTTACTATACTTGCGACGTCAGGCTATCGCAAAATCACTAACAGCATGATGTCGCATGTATAGAAAATTTGTTTCATGTCTAAAAAAGAGACAGATAACATGCGATGCCTACTTGTCATAATAGTGACAGATGATATGTGACACTTACGTGTCATAATAGCGACAAATAATATGTGATGCCTATGTGTCGTAATAGCAACATTAAAAACCATCATAGCTGGCTTGTATTGTGATGGTTAGTACCATCGCAATAATGACAGATGGCATAGCCATCGTTAATTTTGACACCAAAACTACAACACTATTCTCTATCGCTAGGCCGATGGGAAAGTGTCAGAAAAGTGACCCATAGTCGTTGAAAAGAGGCCTCAAATGTACTACTGACCAGAGCGGAAAGGAAGAGATAAAAGGTAAGCACAAGGTCAACTTAAATACTTAAAGAGAAAGATGAAGATCTTTATCCATCAAGACATTAAGTTATTGTGACATCTAGCACTTGTGATGTCATAATCCTGGGTTCGCTGAAGAGTTAAAAGGCAAGCAAGTTAATTTTGATTGGACGGTAGGCTTAAAGGCTTGAAGTGGAGATGCAGTTGATCTAATGTTCAAGTCATTAAACTGTTGTGACACATGTCCTATCTGAGTTTGTGGGACCTTTATTTTGAAGCCAAGGGTGAGATTAAACTGTAGTATAGTTACTTTTGATTGAACGGTCAACTTACTGGCTTAAAGACAAACATGAAGTTTTATAGTTTTTAAGTCATTACACCTGTGTGCCACCTGTCCAAGATTAGATCTGAAAGCCTGGATGACTTAAATAGGATCTATGGTTGTGTTTTAAAGAAAGAGAAATTTTGAATCTAGATCATTAATAGAGATTTCCACACCGTTTGTAGCCGTTTAACTACTTTTCAAATATTTAAATGTCTTTCTTAGGGTTTCCAAGCGGTGTTTCATGTCCTCTTCTTGCGGAACATTAAATTGGTTGATCTGATCTTCTTGGCTATATTTTGCACTTATTGGATACCATATGGAGGAGAGATTGGTGTAGCTACATGAATTTAAGAAAATATTATCTTCATAGGGTTTTTGTTAGCTTATAAACGGTATTTTAAACCCTTGGTGTGTTGTTCTGTTCTTCATAGTAAATGAGGATGTGTTTTAGAGTTTTATATTGATAATTTGATCACATTCGTAGGATTTTGAGCCTTTCAAAGAGGGAAAGTTGATTTTCTACATTTCTTGAGGATTAAGTCTCCTGGAGTAGTTAATATAGACAAGACATTCCATATTTTATTCCCTTTGAAGGGCATGGTTCTTTAGTTTCCCAATAAACTGACGGCTAGATCAGATTGTTATAGAGTAGAAGCATGGATTGTTTACCAGAATGGATGATAGAGCTTCTTGATATTTGAAATGATTTAATATTATCTATCATGTAATATTTTAATATTTTTAGCCCTAACCCTAATTATATTTGAAGCTTGTTATAGTCCTTGTTTCTATAAAAGGACTTCCAAGATCATTTTTAGAGGTATGGGAATTGTATGCCACAAAAGCTAGTTCTACATATTTTGATCAAGTTTATTAGTGGTCTCTTTGGATCTGATTTCACATGTACTTGATGCCTTAATATCAATATATGTCTGTACTTCCTGTGATTTAAAGAATTTGAATGAATAGTTGTCTTTGTTTCTAGTTTTTGTACTCATTTGGATTTCTTGTTAAGGACATTTCAGTCCATCACTTTGTAAGCCAGAGTGTCTAAGTGTTTTAAGGTTTATTTCAAGGAGATAATTAAATCCTTAAGATAGTTTTAGTGAGTAGGAGATTGAAATAGATTTGATAAGTATTTCTACTTCTAGGAAGTGTGAATAGATTATGTAATGCATAGTCTAATTCAGTATTCAGTACATGATTTACATTTGATGTGTCTTTGATATTGAAGGTTTTTACATATTAGATGACTCCATGCCCATTGGATAAGGCACTATTATGATGTGTTAAGTTGTGTGGTTCCCATCAAATCTATATACAAACTTTTATCATTTTAATTTTTTGTTGTATTGAGCCTGCCTGTTAAAAACTATTACATCTTTAGGGAAGTAAATAGGTTATCCTTTCCTGAGTTTGGAACTAAAAAAGAAGAAGATGAGAATCCTTATTGCACTTGTGTTTTCTCTTATCAAGTTCATTGTCTAGTTTGTGAAGCTCTGTATAAAACTTATTGTTAGCATTTGTAGGACTTGTTATCAACTTTTGCAGTAAAAGGTAGGATTAGATCACTGTGAAAATTCTATCCACTACATGATTTAATAAGGAGTAGTAAATCAAGTTAGGTACACCTTCCTGACCCCGTGGAGCTCAAAGTGAAGGAGGATTTAATCCTCATTAATTGGACTTGTTTCTTAACTAAACCATAATTTGGATTTTATAAGATTCAAGTGTTACTACTATATAGGATTCTGCAAGAAAAAGATCCAACAAATTGGTGACTCTGTTAGGGAGCTTTGAAGAAAAATATTATTTTTGTTTAGTGTGGTATTCTCCCAACTAGTTTGGGGTGGCAACTCTAAGAAATCTCTACATTAGTGCTGAGTAATATAGATATAATCTTATATACATTTTCTCAATATGAATAACAAATAGACTAGAGCTTGGATGAAAAAAAATCTAGATGAAAAGATGGAATTCCAACTACTTCTAGAGGAAGTCAATCAAAAAAAGAAAAAAAATGATAAAAAAATCTCCTCAAACTAATAAACAAGAGGAGAACATTAATTGAGAGGATCGAATCCAAAGTAGTCATGAAGAAAACAGATCAGAGTATGAAGAGGCCCCAGACTTAGGATTTGGTGCATATGGAGATTATTATTCTCCTAATGAAAAAGAAGATGAATCTGATACTACCCTTCCAGATTCAGAAAGTCTTGATGAAGAAGCTATTTAATTAGAGAGAAAAATCCAAGAGCAATTTATCATTTCACAATAGAGAAATAAAGAAAAACAATATCTGATAAGACAAAAAAAAATGAAGGTTAATGATCAGAGAAGGCAATTATTGAGACAAATGGAAATGAATAATGTTGAAGAGCAACATGTCATCAGAAAAGTATTTGGTACTAAAGACCCTAAGAATAAGGGAAAGAAGAAAGTGTCTAGTGTCCACATGGAAGAACCTAAACCTAGGGAGTTTATTTAGGTGAAATGTCATAGGAAGATCTTGAATTAGAAGAATCTAGGAAGAAGAATGAATAAATTTTTAAGCAATTGGAAATGGATTAGTTGGTAGCAGTTTATATTGAGATTAAAAAGAGGCTAGTCTTCTTAAATAGCATTACAAGTAATCATACAAACACAAGTGCTACACAAGCAGGTGTCCTAGTCAAAGAAATCATACTCTTTGTTGAGTTCAAGGTGTACAAATTTTAGGTGGTCACCATGCTAATGATGTAATCACCTAAAAATGGTCATCTAAACCCTAGACCCCCAATCTCAACAATTAATCAAGAAACCATAATCTTGATAAACCCTAAGTCCTAAATCAAACAAGTAATTCTTTAATCTATAAATTTGCTACTAATCTGACCTAAACCCTAGGTCATAATCAATCATCATACTTGATTAATTAATTAATTCTTGAAATCATAATAAACTGGAAAATAAACCTTATGTTAATTATTTAATTGATATTCTGATATATTAATTAAATAAAATTCCTAAATTTTCAATTAAATAAAAAAGTGAATTAAATTAATTAATAAAACAAATATGCATTCAAAATCATTTAAATTATTAAAAATGTATATGAAATCATCAAATCAAGTTAACTGATTTATATTTTTTGAAACAATACAGTTCCAATCAGTTAAATGACTCTCCACTATCTATCATCTTGGAAATATTTCAGTTAACTAAGAACTCAATATGGAAGTTTCCTGAAAGACTGACTAGTCAGTTCAGCCAACTGACTCTTTCAACCAATCACATCACTTGCACATGGATTATGCTTCTTCAATCAAATCTGAGCCACTCTTTTCTTTTGATCTTGACTGTCGATTTGAGAGAAATTTCTATAAAAGAGAAACTTTTTTCCTTCACAAAGGATTAGGTAATTTTTGCATCGTTATAATGTTCCATTTCACATTCTAGTTTTATTTATTCATTTTAGCTTTCAATTTGATTAGCATTTAGTTTATTTTTATGTTAATCATGCAAATCCAATCTTAGAGCATATTTCAATTGGTGTTTTAAAATCAATCTTACACATTCAATTGTTGCTTTAAAACTAAATCTTAACTAGCATGGATTAACCACAAATCTGCATCTTGCATTATCATTTAGATCAATCATCTAGATCGAATCCTTTGTTTAGAATAGTGTGTAGTCACTGAGATTGTGATGATCTGAGAGCAAGGTCATACTCTTGCCTACTAGAAGGAAATGGATCATTTTAGGTTAGTGTAGTTGTTTAATGTTTTCAGATTTCTTGTTTTCTAATCCGCTAACCATCTAATGATCTATTGAAGTGTGTGTTTGTCATGCAACTTGTAGGTACCCATTTTCACACGCACATTTATGGCACCCACCATGGGGCTCGAACCCACGACCACAAATTGGATAATCATTTAGATTAATCAAAGCATTTTACTTTCATCATCTAGATTAAATCCTTCATTTAGGTCTTCGGTGTAGTCACTAAGCTTGAAATGATCTGAGAGAAAGCTCATACTCCTGCCTACTAGAGGAAACAGGTCAACTAATTCACACATGTAGGATGAATTAATCTATATTCATTTCTATATGTGACTGAAGAACATGACTATGTTGAAGTGTAAGGCTAAGTAAAGAGGTCCACATTTAGCACTCACATTTATGGTGGCCATCATGGGGCTCGATTTTCACTTTGATCCAAAACCCCTTTCCACATCCACTTAAGCCAAATCTAAGCCCATCATTGCATCTGGGTTGTTATTTTAGTTCAAAATGACTATAAATACACCCATATTAGTCCAACATTGAATTTGTGGAAAAAAAATTGTGCATATAGAGGTCGTACAACCTTTTGCATGCAAATCAAGAAAAAAATAGTCCTTACCCATCTACACGCAGACCAAGGGAGAAGGAAGAATTTTAAGCACATAAAACTTTTGGGCCTAGTCTTTAGTTTTTTCCATCATTGTGCTAATCAGTCAAGTCTGCTAAACATATCACATCTCTAATCTATTGAATGCATCTCCAACTTGAAAGGCAAAGCCCGCACGCTAGCTCTTTGTTTTATTTAATGTGTTGATACTTTGTATAAAAAGAAGTTTAATATTTCCCCCGTAGGAAAGTGGGATTAAAACCCCATAAATCCCCACCTCCTCACCATCCATCTTCCACGTAGCCCCATCCCAACCACTTGCCACTCCACCCCCCATTTTCTTCACCCACTCCCAACTTCTCACTCACTACCATCACCTCCCATCTATGCAGTGCATTCACCTCCCTTCTCCAACACCATCTCCTCCCTACCTGCGTTCACCTCCCAACTTTCACCTTCTACTCCGCCACTACCTCCACTTCCCTCTTTGTCACTCTCCCAACCTCCACGCTTAATCCTCCAATCTCCTATGTTGCCCGCGCCGCCCAGCTCCACTGCGCCACCGCTTCAAACCCTCCCTATCGCCTAACTTCCTTCACCTCTGCTCCCACCACACCCTTCCACAAAACCCTCCACTAGCCCCACTACCCACCTAACCTCCATCTGTTGCTCAGCCCATCCTCCACCCGCTTGTAGCATAGGCCACTTCCCAGCTCATACCTAACCTACCCCGCTCAGCTCAAAACCCCCACCTCCACTCGTAATTGCCACTAGAACCCCGACCTCCACTCAAAAATGCCACCAAAACCCCCACCTCTGCTTGGAATCACCACCTTAAAATTCTACCTCTACCTCTTCTCCGCCACTCTACCACTCAAGCGCCACCAGACCGCCACCTTCTACACTATCCCTAGGTCTTAAATTTGACAGTCTTTTAGATGTTTTTAAACAGGGTTATTAGATTTTTTATGACGGCCTCCAAGCCATCAATTTTTACCTCATATTCTGCTAACATCAGTAGGGAGTTTTAAAAATCTTCCTTCACCATATGCATTTTGGTTTTTATAGTCAAACTTTAAACGACCATAACTTGCTCATACTTGGTCCAAATTGACTCCATTGTTTTTTGATTTTGGGAAGATTTTTGTAACGACCACTGTGGTGAGGTTTGTTTCTATTTTTTATTGATGGATTTCTGGGAAATTGCAGATTATGATGACTGTACCTACCTAATCCTGTATTTTGCAACTTCCAGAGCCTCATACGAGCTCATACAGTAACCTTTTTGGGTGCTTCTTTTTTTGAAAGTGCATTTATTTTTGTTTAGTTTCTAAATATGCAATCAGATTTGTGATTTTTCTATTTTTTCTAATGCTGACAAGTTTTGGGATTTGTTGTTCTCTAGATTATCTTATTGGTTTCAGCCTAACAGTGGTTTGCAAGACATTGAAAAACAAGACTAAAAACACAGACTACTAACGAATCATCTTGTAGGTTTCCTTGATTGATAGAATTCTAAATATTGTGCTTGCATCTTTTTTTTTTTATTAAAATAGGAACGCACATGCAAGAATTTTAAAATAGACTTTTATCTGGTTTTAGAGATAGCAATAATGTCAGGAAACTATGCTCTTGCCCTTTTAGGATGATAAAAAATCCAGAAACATTATTGTCATTTTCTTATTATTTTTGAAGTGTCTTCTATTTTTTTTAATCCCAAGGAATTGAATGAACATATCCTCTCCCCTCACCTTCGCAGATCTTGGCTAAAAGAGAAATCCATACAAATCTTTTAGTGTGGCTACCTCATGAGAGCTTTAACAGAGTCGGTGAGAGTGGATTTCCCAATTGGTAACAGGCTAAATCCAAGCCCTTCTAAACTAGTATATAAAAGATGTCATTGTGATTAATCTCATAGTGAACAGGTGTTGATTGTGTTATACCAGGAAGAAGATCTCCCTTAGTACCCTTGTGGTATGTTAAAACCTACAGAATGTAACTTTTGTACATTGGGAGGCTTGCATAATGGAGCTAATCTACCACAAGTATAACCACCTGAATGAATGCGTTAACTAAAGAACTTTGTTGTAGTATCGAAAAACCCTCTATCTATTGGCATGGAAGGTCAAAGACTGACTAAGATGTCCCGCATTTTCATGGCTCTTAGTAGAGACAATGGTCCCTTAGGAAGTGATGCCCCTTGGGATTCAAAGCTTGGTGTGCCTGAGAAGTGAGTGAACTGTAAGGAGGATCCTATGCCTCCAAGCTTCTAAGTTGTCCGCTATAAGTATGCATGGCTAAACTTTGGTTCTAGTGAGAATTCAACAAATATTTCCTTGGCTTACCTAGGATTATGGTGTGTCTATTATTATTTTTTGCAAAAAAAAATCTCCATGATGTGTTTTGCGTGAGTGTTTACAGAAACAACAACAACAACAACAACAACAATCAAACAATCAGGAAAAATATACACTTTAGGTACTTGTCTATCATATCTCATCTGAAAAATCAAATCAAACATCAAAATGATCAACGATCCAAAATATGCACTCTCAATGCTAACTGTCAACTATCATCTAAGTTTCTACCTCTACTATCCAACTCTGGACATCTATCAACTCATTGTCTGAATTGCTCTTCTATTGTGAAAGTTCTATCTGAATTTTCACCAAATTTGTGTTCTCATCATCATCATCACTAGTTTTTCTTTGACTACAATCTGTTGATAGTCTGACTTGTTGTTGTCTCAAAATCTGATTTTGTTGTGTTAGTCCAGGTGACTTGTTAATCTTATCATATTTGTTTGCAATGTCCTTATCCTGAGTTGCAAGAGCAGGTTTGTTAACCTTGACTCAAGATTGGAGTCATTTCTTCTCTCTCTCAGTTGGACTTTATCTCCTTTGTCCTTTGGTCTTGGACTTAATCAGCACTTTAGATATCACTTCAACACCTGACAATCAATCAATCGATTCATCATACCTCCTCTTCAATCTTCTATGCAAGTGCATCAACCCAATCTTATAATGTCTAAAAGAAAATGGGATAAATCTTATGGTCCTAACAATGCACAAGAAGAGATTCTTATGGAAGATTTAGCAAAACAACTTTAAATGTTGAAATCTGAAATCCAAGAATTAAAGGGGGAAAGGAATACACAATCCAACAAATCCTCATCAAGCTCAATCTATCCTTTTCTATTTGATCATGATCAAGAGAGTGGCTCCAAAGCCCTAAAAGTTGGTGAGAACAACACAAAGTCTACCTCCAAAGGGGTTATTAACTTCATGAAAGAAAATCCTTGGGTTAAACGCAAGAGGGACTTCACTCCTTTGGGATAATGTTATGAATCAGTGTTGGAAGAACTTCTTGAGAATGATCTCATCACATTACCTCAAGCCACATCACGTGGATTGAGATTCTTGAGTACCTATTGTGTATATCATCTACACAATGAGCATACAAATTCACCTTGCATGGAGTTGAAACATAAAATCCAAGATCTCATAGATGATGGCATAATTGAAGTGGAAAATCCTAATGATTCATCTAATCTCAAGCATGATCAATATCAATAGTCCATGTCTAGAAATGGTTCACATATCACATCTACTTCTTCTATCATTCCTCCATATCCTAAAGCTTCAAAACCAGCCACACCATCTCCATCAAGAAATTATCCTAATGACGACTATGTCTACCCTCAAGGACTACCTCTAAAAGAGATCCAAGCTAATCAACATACATATGTAAGTCTTTCTTAGGTTTCAAAGATCATCGACCCAAAGATTCCATGTGCTTCAATGTTTAACATGCCTACTAAAAATGATACTACATCAACATGTAAAGAATCCTTCATGCAGATCAGCACTCCTACTTCATCCTTAGAAGTGGCTCTATGTCAAGAGGGAAAACCAAATTGTGAAGAAACCACTATTAGTAAAGATCAAGATCAAGATACCATTCATCCTTACCCAACAGTTGACCAAAGTCACACATCTCAAGAGTCTCATGATGATCCTCTAATCCCCTTCCATATATTCTTAGAAGAAACTCTTACATCTCCTATATCTTATCCATCTCCCAAGCAAGATCAAGATATCCTTTCTGGCATCTCTAATGGGCCTATTGAAAATCAAGAGAAAGGTACCCTATGTACACCATCTAATGATCCTTGTCAAGATTAGAGAATCCCATCATCTCCTTGTCATGCTCCTCCATATCCACCTTACGAAAACATTGTTCCTCCAAATCCCTTGCAGAAAAATGTATCCACTCAAGCGTCAGCCGCTCCTATCAAAATTGCTCCTATCAAAGCTAAACATTCTCCTATTGATATAAAGATGAATTCTAAAGAGAATATCCTTGGCCATGCAACTCACTATAAAAATGTTGATATCCCTTCCACACCTTATATCCCTCCATTCAAACATAAGATTCAACCTTCGCTATCCTCCAAATCCATCCTTGCTCCTTACATTCCAAAGCTGACACCATCAAAACTTCCATCTATATTGGGTCCTTATATCCCTCCATCCAACATTCCTATCACTACTAGCTTGTCATCCACTTATCCAATCTCCTATCAAGATCAACAAAGACATGTATCCTTGAATTCTCCTTATCAATCCATCCATATGAACCAGCCATATCAACCCTATTTATCCACAGTTCCTACTTCTTTTGGAAGAAATTTTGATGTGCAATCAAGAAATCATAAATTCAATAATCCACTTATATATGAAGATCACTATGTCAAGTCTAATCAACATGTGACTACAAAGAAAAAGGAAATATTCAAGAGACCACAAAGGTCCACAGAGAAAAGAATAATATCAAAGAAAATATGGGTTCCTAAATCCATCATGGAAGCATTGTGTTTTGAATTTGAGAAAAGAATAATATCAAATAAAATATGGGTTCCTAAATCCATCATGGATGAATTACATTCTAAATCATCCAAAATCAAAGGAAAATCAAAAGCTTTGTGGATTCCCAAGTCTCTTGTCAAGGACTTGGATACAAAAAGAAAATCAAAAGTTATGTGGATTCCCAAGTCTCTCTTAAAAGGCTTGAACAAAAATGAAAAGTTAGAGTTGGCATCCAAACTTTGAAAGTCTTTCACTTCATCTCCATCTAAACATACTCTATTTTCGGTCTTCATGTCCCAAAATCCATTACCTTGAATACTTCATCCATCTTAGGTCCTCATGTACCAAGATCCATATCCACTCATCCATAAAAGTCTCAAGCTATTCCATCCACTTTTCCTCCATCTATTCACTACCCTTCAAGGTGTGTGTGGGTGCCAGCAAGAAGTTGATTCCACTTTATGGGCAAAAAGTGGAAGTGTTTTCCCTATTTTTCAAATTGTCTATCAATTGATGTCAAAATTTGGGGCACTTAGAGATTGAATATCAAAACAATACACTAATAGAAAATGTAGTGATCAGAGTCTATTTTTCAAATATGTAATTTATTTAAATACCCACATGGTAGAAAATATATTTAGTATGCATGTTTAAAAACCTCTTTTTCAAAATGCCTGTTTCAGGACCATACCCTGCATGTGTATGACCACCCTATTTTGAAGTAAATAAATGAATTTTTCTAAATCCTTTTAGGAGAAGGTACCTAACACATCAAAGATTGGTCATAATATTTTTTCTTTTTTTTTTAATTGAATATATTTTTTTTTATTAATTTTTAATTGACTATAAAGTACATTTTCAAAACCTCTCGTATACGACCACAATAATTTGATGAAAACTTCACTTTTTTAAGAATTTTTTTTATATTTTGAATAGAATTCTATGTAGATTGGTCTCATATAATTTTTTTTTCAAAAACCTAAAATCAAAAAAGTTATTAAAGTTTTAGTGAACCTTACTATTTTAAGTTTAGGTACCACTTTTGATTAATAAATATTGTAAACATAGTAAAATTTATCATATCACTATAAAATTTATATTTTTGAAATCTAGACAGTAAGATCTCTAATGGGTTTTAATTTTATTAAAAAATTTGATTAGGAAGACCCTCAAAAAATTACGGCAAGACAGAAATCTAGTGTTCAAATGCCTTAGCCATTATTTTAGAGGTCCAAGCATAGGCTAGGTCCCACCAAACCTGTCCCGAATTAAAATCCAATGCAAATGGTGGTTCGGTAAATTTGAATTTAAAAAAATAGGCACAAATTTAAAATGTGTACCCGTTTCTTAAATGTAATAAATCAGCATAAAAAAAATGAGTTTTATAAAAAAAAAAAATTAAAAAAATGGGCACCATTTTTTTAATTTTGGATCGAGTGTCCGAGCCTAAGATGGGTGCCCATTTTTTTCAAAATGGGTGCCTGTTTCTAGCGGTAGTTTTCAAGCCCACAAGACTTCCGCGAAATTGGTACCCAATTTCTTACACTTACCCGTGTTGATGTTGATCTCATCACCATTTCCATATACCCCTTCACAAACCCTTCAACACCCTATCCAATATCCTGATATTCCTCTTATCCAATCCATGACATAAATTGTTGGCTACCATCTTCCTTATCCTCCATATCATTCTTCTTTACCATCGCCCTATCAACATCTTTGAGCATACTATAAGCAGCCTTGGCCTATCATAGCATATCTTTAAAAGGAGCACTATCTAAAGAGAAAGAAGCTAAAGTTCCTCCAAAAAATCCAAAGTAAAAAAAAATGAAAAAAAAGTGCCTTGGTGAAAACCTAGTAAACAAGCACCTTGGTAGAAAAATTAAAGATAAATCAATCCATCCTATGGTGAAAACCACTTCTTGTGGCACCTTGGATAAGTACCATGATGAAAACATGGCAAATAGGCGTCATGCATAATTCCTACTACTTGCACTCTTCACTTGGGGGCAAGTTCCTTCCAAGTCATCTTATCCATCATATCTTACATCTAGCTAGCCCATGGACATCTATGTTCCTTCCGATGATCTTGACAAAGTTGAGCATATCCATGAGCACTATGTATCCTTCCATCTATTATTCTTTCCATCGACTTATTCACTTTCTCTCATCCATGAAACCCTATCATGATCTTTCTTATCCCAAGCCTATCCCTCATATCTTTGAGCATTCCTGCCATAATCCAAACCCTCCACTTATACCTCCATCACCCCTTATATCGATTACACTATCATAGCTATATCCTATCCAACATTGAACCATTGGTCTTGATCAAAATGGAAAAACAAGTTCTTATAAGTCTCTTGAAATGTCCATTCTTTTGGACCACATGCTTTTCATGACATCAAGTTATTATCTTATATGCTATCTAGCACCGCTCCATGAGCCTACATTGCTATATTTGTTTTTCCCTAGCTTGGGTAATCTTGAGGAGTCTGTCTTTGAGGGTCACATTCACCCTCTTCATGCACCATTGTCTATTTGCCTCATCCATCAACTTTTTGATCCATCTGTAATGACCTCTACCTTGCTAGACATTGGGGGCAAACCAATGTGATCTTGCTTGAGAATGGTTAATCTCTAAAAACCTAAAAATTGAAAAAAGTCTTGAAAAAATGATCATCTTGGTGACAACCTAGCAATAGGTGCCTTGATGCATAAATCAAAATAATCAAAACATGGAAAAATACAAAAAATATGAAAAAGAAGAAAAAGTGCCTTGGTGAAAACCTAGTAAACAAGCGCCAGGGTAGAAAAAACATAATCTCTACCAAGCAGGTGAAAACTTGGTAAATAGGTTCCTCTTTTACTCAACGCTCTATCTATCAATGCTTAGTCTTGGCATAAATATTTTGCTTCAGTTTGTACATAGCTCTCAGTCACTTTTGTGACACTTTGGTTCTTCTGAGAACCCTCCTGGCTTGAAACCGATCCAGAGTCATAACCCGGGGGCAATAAAACTGGCTTTTTCCTCGAAGTATGATTCAATTCAGTAATCGTCCTTCACTACTAGGGGTATGGGTCCCCAAATTTGATCACATCTTTGGTTTACACCAGAGTCAATAATCTTGTCATTTTTGAAGGACAACTTGCTACTGATGCAAATAGGTGTTTCTCAACACCCTAATCAAAAGTGTTTGTTAACACTATATTTGGACGCATCTTTTTTTCTTAACACACATTGGGTATCACCAATGTAAACAACAAATCGATAGCAATCAAACATATTTCACTCACAAGAACGACGATGTTCTCAACACCTCATACATATATACATCCAAAAACTTTGAAACTAGCTGAAGTATGCTGAACTTCTCTTTATATGCTACCTATTCTCATTGGTTTTGTTAATCTTTTCTTTGTCTAATGCTTGTTGGTGTGGTCCCAATCATCCAACAATGTCAAATAAAGTGGGTGTATGTGGTAAGATCTCCTGCATTAAGGTGGAAAAGCCTCACATCCCTCGATCCTCTTTACTTGTATGCCAAGGTGAGGTCAGAACTATCTCCTTGCCTTTTATTACTCTTCTTGTTTATGCAAGATAGCACTCATGGTTATCTTGGCTTTGAATGCCTCAATACTAGTGTACTCTTGTAACATAACCTGGAAACAATGTTCAAGTCATCTAGACATTTGTGCCCCAATGCTTACATTAGTTTCTCATATCTTATCTGATGAAAGTCATTTTCATATTCTTATGGTCACAATGGCACCAGTAAAGATTGTATCAACTCTGATGTTCCAAAAATGCTCGATGATAAAAATTTTCAACTCTAAAGCTTTAGTGACTACACCTTAGGTTGCATTCATGTTAGTCTTGCATCTGCATGGTGTTGCAATCTACATAATAACTTTATCTCTCTCCAATGTGAAGGATCTGAGGTTCTTATCGATCAATCTTCTCATTGTCAAGTGGTTAGTTGTATGTGAAGATGAGACCACTCACTAATTTGACTGTCCTAATTCCATTTTCATGATTGAAATTGAAATCTGAAATTGACTGCTTGCAAAACCAATAGAAATCTCTCATGCTTTTCTTCTAATCAATCTTTTTTTCATACTTTTTGTCAATCTTGGTCACCAAGACCTCTCATCAAGTACAGATTTTATCCTAACCACTTGGGACCTCTTTCTAATCATATGAACTTGTTCTTTCATCATGTTATCAATCAAATTTCTTCTCATCAGTGGGCCACCTAGCCATATTTTGATTTCTCTCCCGAGGGGGCAGGATCAGGACATCAACATTCCAGTGATCATATCCTCAATCAAAACCCCATCACTTGGGGCATCTCAGCTTCATCGTATCAAATCAATTTGAGATCATCTTAAATCAAAGGCAACCTAATCAATGGTCTTATATAGTGGTGAATACACTCAAAACCAGACAAGATCGGTCTTATACGGGCTATTCATTATTGAAACTAGATACATTGATCAAATTGGCTTCATTGCTTCAAATCAAGTTAATTTTCTTGCTAATCAAATCTCTTAACGGTAATCAGTTTCATCGCTTCAAATCAAACTGGTTATTCATTCAAACCAATCAAAAAAATTTAAGAGTTCCTAACAGATGTTTAGTTTCATCACTTCAAATCAAATTGGGCATTTTTTTTTATAGCTTTTGATCAATATTCATCCAATCAAGCTTGAAGTAGGTCTTATTCTTCAAAATAATGGTTTCATCACTCCAAATAAAACTCTTTTGGTTCTTCTCGCTAACAAGTCTTTGAATCAATGTGTTGGTCCCACATCAATTCAAAGAGGAGAAAATGTAATCACCTAAAAATGGTCATCTAACCCTAGAACCCCAACCTCAGCAATTAATCAAGAAATCCTAATCTTGATAAACCCTAATTCCTAAATCAAACAGACAATTCTTCAATCTATCAATTTGCAACTAATCTGACCTGAACCTTAGGTCCTAATCAATCATTGTACGTGATTCATTAATTAATTCCTAAAATCATAATACATTGGCAAATAAACCTTATGTTAATTATTTAATTGATATTCTGATATATTAATTAAATAAAATTGCTAAATTGTCAATTAAATTAAAAAGTGAATTAAAATAATTAATAAAAAAAATATGCATGAAAAATCATTTAAATTATTAAAAATGCATATGACATCATCAAACCCACTTAACTAATTTATCTTTTTGGAAACAATCCAGTTCTACTCAGTTAACTGATTCTCCACTATCTATCATCTTGGAAACATTTGAGTTAACTAAGAACTAAATATGGAATTTTCCAGAAAGACTGATCAGTCAGTTTAGTCAACTCACTCTATTGACCAATCACATCACTTGCACATGGATTGTGCTTCTTCAATCGAATCTGAGCCACTCTTTTCTTTTGATCTCGACCGTCGATTCGAGAGAGATTTCGATAAAAGAGAAACTCTTTACCTTCACAAAGGATGCTAATTATTGCATCGTTATAATGCTGCATTTCGTATTCTAGTTTTCTTTAATCATTTTAGCTTTCAATTTGATTAGCTTTTAGTTTACTTTAATGTTAATCATGCAAATATAATCTTAGAGAATATTTCAATTGGTGTTTTAAAATAAATCTTACACATTCAATTGGTGCTTTAAAACTAAATCTTAACTGGCATGGATTAACCATAAATTTGCATCATGCATTATCGTTTAGATCAATCATCTAGATTAAATCCTTTGTTTAGAATAGTATGTAGTAACTGAGCTTGTGATGATGTGAGAGAAAGATCATACTCCTGCCTACTAGAAGGCAATGGATCAGTTTAGGTTAGCGTAGTTGTTTAATGTTTTCATATTTCTTGTTTTCTAACCCGCTAACCATCTAATGATTTATTGAAGTGTGTGTTTGTCGTGCAGCTTGTAGGTACCCTTTTTCTCACGCACAATTGCTATATCAAACAACACAAAAAAAAATTAGGAAGTTGCAGTAGGAGTAGGTGGAGCTCATCCTACTGCAAATTTTCAAAGAAGACCCATCCATTTGGATAGGTATCATCCACTTTTCTTTGATGACATCCCCGGTTAGCCAAATGTCATCCCAAATGAGGTAAGGGATAAAGTCCCTAGGTTTGGTGGAAATAATGCTATAACTTGTGAAGGAAATCTTAAATCATTTACTGATAAAATGACTAACTTTGAAATTGATCATGAGGATGTACTCATGAAGTTATTTATTCAATCTTAGGATGAAGATGCTAGAGATTGGTATAGGAGTTTACCTAAAAATAGTATAGCATCTTGGAAGAGCTTGTTGAAAGTTTTAAATAACAATATCATGAACATGTTAATTCAGGTTTTATGTTAAAGGAATTTAACAACATTAATAAATTCCCAAATGAAATTATGGAAAATTTCAATAGTAGATTTCAAAAGGCCATAAACAAGTTATTTCAAGTTTTGATACTAGATTAGGAAGTATGTTTAACCACATATTTCAATGCTATTGAAGGAAAGATGTCATATCTTTTAAGGGATAAAAATCCACATAGTCTGAGGGAAGCTTATAAAATGACTATAAACATTGAAAACAATAGGAGAGCCTCGGGAAAAATGGGAAAGAGAGAAGATGGAAGGTTGTGGAAGCATACAAAAGGATAGACAAGTAGCCCTACCAAGGAGGAGGATAGGGTGGATAAATTAGTAAGTGTAGTAAAGGACCTTTGTGCAAAGGTTGATAAAAATGACTGGGCTCCTCATGACAATAGGTATCAATATCAAAGGCATGATAAAATCCTTAATTTCAAGGATATGCCATGCAAGAAAAATTTGAAGGATGGCAGACCTATTGTTGAAAATCAGGAGAGCCAGAAGACTAAGGTAACCCCTGATCATTTGAAAAGAAATGTTGCATACAATGTATAAAATACCCCTTGGTGTCCTACCTGTAAATTACCCCATTCTTCCTTTCAATGTGTTTTTGCTCAAGATTTAGTTGAACAGATGAACGATATCAATGAATAGTTAAACCTAGAACAAGAAGACCCTGTGGTAAAGATGTTCTCTATGAATAGGCATAAATATATGTTGTCCTTTGAAGATTAGGAGAAAGTTGTAGATATAGATACTAGGAGAAAGAATTGCCAAAGATACCAGCAACAAGTTTTCATTGACTCAGATGATGAATCTGATACTGTATGGAAAATTACTATCTATACTTCGGGTGATGACAAAGAGAATCCCCATTTTAGGTTGCCTAGTGATGAGGAGGAAATATCTTTAACCATAGAAGAAATAAATCAAGTGAGGAGTGCTTACAATTTGAGGAATAGAAGAGTAGAAACTAGTCAAGGTAAGCCTGCTTCAGTATTCATTAAAGAAGATGCCTCATAGGTTATTTCAAGATCTCAAAGAAAAGATAAAAATAAGAAGGAAGGTACAAAACAAGGAGATTTTTCTTCTTCCCAAGGAGAAAAATAGGAAGAAAAAGTTTATAAGCAAGTTGTTACTGATAAAGGGAACAAGGGTAAGAGAACAAATGACACTTTGTCTAGATTACCTACATTTAATATGAAAAATGCTGTTATGCAAATGAAAGTATCAGCTCCTTTGATTGAAATGTTAAAAATAAAGGAACATAGGGATGTTGCAATGTCATTTTTTAGAGGAATAGTTGACCTTGATGACAATACAAGGGAGAGAAAAATAAAGAATATTATTTATGAGACAGAAGTACCTATCTAATATGTTGGTAATATGATTACTATTGTGGTTCCACAACACACACCCTATTTTGGTCCTATAACCATGGGGACACACCTTCTTTTTTGTCTTTTAGTATGTTGATTCTGCCCCCCCTTCCTATTTCCTTGCAAGTGGGTCTCATTATGGGCTTGTTGAGCCAAGGCAAGGCTCATTTTTGGCCTTTTTGCCCTTTCAGCATTTTGGAGGACCTAGATTCCTCCAAAACTCCTAAATGGATGAAAGGCTGAAGCCTAGCCCTTTTGGTTTTTTCAGCCTCTGAAATCACCAAAAGGAGGAAGGACCAAACCTTCGAACCTTTCGGTGTTCCGTATCCTAAAAACTGTGAAAGGTGCTAACATCCCATGGGCTATATAAAGGCCTAAATCCCTAAAGCTTCCTCACTCTGCTTTTTTCCTCCTGCATCTTTGGTGCTCCCCGTGACTTCGCCATTTTTTTGTCCTCACTCCTCATGGCTGATTTCCCTATGCCTTCAGCTACACTTATCTCCATCCTCCACTCCTAGCTTTGGAGAGTTAGGTTTTTTCCTTGTTTCCCAGTGGTTTTCTTTCTTTTCTATTTAGATTTAAGGTTTTATGCATCTTTGGAGTCTATCCAGACCAATGCACCTCTCCCCATCTAGTCCTTAGGGTTTTTGCGCCCTTAGGCTTGCGAGAGAGGCCCCTTCCTACCTTATCAGTCTTTGTAGGCCTCTTTCATTTTTTGTTGGTCCTTAGGGTTTTTCCTGTCATGGCCTTTATCGCACATTTTCAGTCTCTAAAAGGCCAAAAATTAGGTCAGGTCCTTTGTCGTCTAGCTGTCTTTCACACTTTTAGAATTGTTGATGTTTTGGACCATGAAAATGCATACAAGTTTGAACAGCCAAAGCGTGGTCGTCCATTTGCAAATTTTACTTTTAGAGTTTGAGATTATTTTTGGACTTTCGCACCCTAAAAAGTCTGAAAGTTTTTGTTCCTCAAAGACTGCTCTCTCGCACTTTCATTTGTTTCAGACCCTGACCCAATTTTCGGCATCCGAAAGCCTAAAAAGGCTGAAAGTGCAAAATTTGCATTTATAGCTACTTGAAGAGCTTTTATGCTTTTGCTTTCCTAGATTAATTGTTTTTCCTACCTTTTTAGTTTCCTTTTCAATAAAATACTGATACTTGCATATTCCTTGCAGGAATGCCTGAGAAACGGACTGCATCACCAATGAAACCCCTATATAAGGGGAACAAGCATATTGAGATCACCAATACTGACATCGGGAATGTAGACGTGGATCATTTCCTAGCAAGATGTTCCAAACTAGTAAGGATATCTGAGGACTACACCTCACTAGTTATATCAGGTCTGTTGGTACTCAAAAATACAAGGTTTTTGAGTACCTTGTTAAAAATTTTGCATTTTTGCCCCTTATGAGAACTTTTGAGCCTTTTGGCCCAAATGCAATTCTGAATTTTTTCATGCATATCAGGTGTTCATCACTCTTGTTTAGACATAAGGAGACATCCTAGATTGTTAGATTCAAGTTCTAAGTCATTTAGTGATGTCGTGTATTGAGCACTTGTCTTTTTTTGCATATGCTAATTATAGTGTCAAATTGTTGTAACTTGCCTACTTTGCATCTGAATAACTTGCACCCTATTGAGTTTCATAGTTCACCACTTTGGGAATATTTAACATGTATATCAAAGAGCTTATGTTTTAAATCCTAAGTCATTTTGAATCCATTTGATAAGTTTTCAGTCTCCCCAAAGTTGGTCCTGCAGAACTATCTTGTTTCTCTGTCATGTCTAGATATCTAAATAGCCTACTTTGAGCTTTTTCAAGTTGTACCTTGTTGAATGCATTTCATAATTGAATGTTCCCCCATTTTGAAAACATGAAAGTGTACCCATTTGAAGAGTTTCAGACTCATACCAATCCAATTGTTCAGTTTCCCAACTTGATTCCAAATCCAATTTATGCATATTTGCTGAGTGCAAAACTAGGAAAATTGTAAGATGCTAACTTTGTCAATTGATGTTGATGGATCAGTTCACCTTCAGTGCAAGATAATTGAAGATTCATGTTCCATGTGTAAAGGTGAATCAAGTTCCAGAGGTTCAAATTATGGGGGCTCTTTTTGATTAGTTTGGGAATCAAAATTTGAAGACAAGTTTGTGCAGTTTGATAGTGCAAAGCAGAGGTTTTTTAAAAGTTTTAAGTTATAAAAGAGAAAAATGAAACCATGGAAAGGGGAGCCCAGCCCTATGGAGAATATTAAATGTATTAACCAGCAAGAAAAGTTATCCATTAATGAGCAGCACTTTGAGGAAACTTTCAAAATTCTGAAAAATGCAAGAGCACAACCAGCCAATTTTTGTCATATCTCACAAACTATGATCTGGGTTGGGCTGAATTTTTGATATGTTTGAAACGACCATGCCCAAAATCTACAGTAAAAATTTGAGAAAAATCTAAGTTGAAACACAAAATCTATCACTCTCTGAGTATTGGTAGCAATAACAAAGTTTCAAAAATGCACAGAGATATATCCCACATGCATGGGGTTGTGAAAGTTTTTAGTAGTCATATACTCTAGCACTTAGTATATGATTTGAAGAAAGAACCAAAAGGCCATTTGGTGGGTCTCTTAGTTGAAATTTCAAAATTCTAGTGGGCCCCATAATTTTGGAGTAAAAATGTATAAAGTTAGTCTCCTTGTCTCCAAGTCTCCAAAGCCAAGAAAAACATCTAGAGACTTAGAGACTAAAGGTAGTCTCCAAGTCTCCAAGTCTAACCATAGTTGGCGAAATAATATAGAGACTTAGAGACTACATTATAAAATTTGACCTTGGTTAAAGTGCAGTCAAGGTGCAGTCAAGTTAAGCTCATTCACAGACTTAGAGACTAAAGGTAGTCTCCAAGTCTCCAGATCAAACCATGGTTAAGAAAATTTTTATGAGACTTAGAGACTACATTGGGAAAAGTAACCATAGTTGAGGCATGGTTAATGGTTGAGTTAAGTTTAAAGGTAGTCTCCATGTCTCCAAGTCTCCAAGTCTCCAATGCCAAGAAAATTATTCAGAGACTTAGAGACTAAAGGGTTGTTTCCAAGTCTCCAGATCTAACCAAAGTTAATGAAAACTTCAAGAGACTTAGAGACAATGAGAAAAAGGATGATCATCGTTAAAATGTAGTTAAGATGTGGTTAATTAAAGATCTAGAGACTTAGAGACTAAGCTAGTCTCCAAGTCTCCCAACAAAGCCATGGTTAGCAAAAAGATCATAAGACTTAGAGACTAAAGTTAGTCTCCAAGTCTCCAAATAGATTGAAGGTTAAGAAAAGGATCTAGAGACTTAGAGACTAAGTAGTCTCCAAGTCTCCAGATGAGCCAGTGTTAAAAGGTGAGTTAAAAGGCTAGTTTAGAGCAGCAAATCAGCATGAGACAAGTGTCAAAATCTAGTGGATTCTAGGAGAAAAAGGCATAAAATAGAATTATAAAGGGAGAAAATGCATTGATTTCAAGATTAAAATGATTTGAAATGTTATAGTTTGTGCATGGAATATTAAAAGGAATATAAAATTAGATTTGCATAAAATATTAAATCTATATAGTCTTTTCTATAGTCAATGTGCAGATTTTTTTTAATTTTTCAAAGATTTGAAAATGCATTCAGGGAAGAATTTTCAACATAGAGGAAATCAGATTTTTTGAAGAATAATGACAAATTTGGATAGAATGAAGATTAGATTATGGAGATCAGATTTGCACAGAAAGAAGAGATAAAATACATATATTTTATTTGCAAAATCATATTCATATTTGCTTTCCTGAAGATTTTTTTGAAAGAAGAATGAAATCAGATTTTCTCAGATTAATATCAGATTTGGAAAGCTTCTCAGTGGTAGAATGAAAGAGTTATAATGAGGATAAAATCAGATTTTGAAAAGACAAGTGGAGTTAAAAATTGATTAAATCAATCAAATATTTTGAAGACTTGGAATGCAAATAAAATTAGATTTATTAAGTCACCGAGAAGGATCAGATTTTCGGAAAAGAAGGAATGAGTGCAAATCGGATTTGAGAGAATCACAGGTGTTTGCCAGACATAGTTTTTAGGGTTTCTTCTCTTCTATATGTCTTCTTCTTTTCTCAATTTTGGGGGTTCCTTTCCTCTGCTCTGTTTTGGTTTTTTCCTGCAGATGCCCAGAGTAGGTCCCTATTGGTCTGAAGAATTTCTATTGTAAGATATACTTTTATTTCTTTGATATTCTAAAGGCTTATTGTCTAGATGTGTTGAAATAGAATCCATTAATAGAATACAGTGTAGTTTTCCCTCTTTCATATTATCTTGTCTCTTTGCATTTTGTTTGTGCTCTAGTGTGTTTCACTTGTAAGACATTTGAAATACACCTGCTACAAGGTAGTTTTTCTAATTATTTATGGGTTCCTTTTAAGGAGAGGACTAAGTTTCATAGATGATTTTAGAGAGTAAAGCATTTTGATAAGGATTTGATACAGATGTATGTATATGAGAGGATAGTTTGTAAGGCACTCTATCTCAGCTGCATGTAGTTTGTAAGGCACTCTACAGTATGTCTATTGTTTTATCTCTACTTATTCATGTTTTCATTGACTCTTTACCCAAGGGATAGGCACTGGTCTAGAGCATAGTTGGCAGTTCGTTCTTCATCCAATATCAAAATCATTTCAATTAAATATACTTCTGTTACTTATAAAAAATGAGCTGAACTCATTAAGGACTCATATCAGCAAGATATTGTCCATTTTAGTGATTCCTTGGAGAGTGAATCAACTAGGTTATCCATCCTTAAAAGGAAGAAGGATGAAAATCCTTGTATCACTGATTTATGCTATATTTACAATCATAGTTTATATGGTTAAGCTTTTCATTTGGTTATGCTTGGTCATTTGCAAGGTGTTTCATAAATTGGTTTAACAAAGATACATAGAAAATCAGTGTGCACATTAATATATACTATGTAATCAGTAATCATTAAAGAGGTAAAACCTGCCTGAGTAAAAATGAAGAAGGATCTTATCCAATCCTTAGCAATTAGGCTTTCCTTGTATCTGAATCAGTATTAGAAGGCATAGTGTTCAAGTAGTCATTTCAAGCACTGTGATTCATACAAAAAAAATCCCTAACAATTTGGCGACTCTACTGGGGAGAAGAAAATGTATTCCTCAAATTTTTTAAAAATGAGTCAAGCATGTGTGTCTGTCATTGCAAAGTATCTAAAAGTCCAAAGATATTGAAGAAATATTTACACAATCTCACTATTGGTGAGTGGAAACTCTGAGCTCTGATTTTCACCAGTGTGCACGTTAAAGAAAGATTACAAAAAAGGGTAGACTTGCAGTGACATTGACAACAGATATTTTACATATTTTGAAGCTGATTTGAAGGTGTTCTCAAAGCACATATTTTGCAACAGCTCAAATACATCCAGGTATTTCACAAAGTTTTAATATTTTTCCTTATCAAGTGATTGCAACACTAAAGAAAAAAGGAATTAGGTGTAAAATAGGTTTACATATTTCAAGTTTTTACCTGTATTTCTGCAAAATCTGAATGAGATATGTAATAAATGAGAGTGGTTGTTTATAATTTTTTTGACTGCTAAGATGTCACAATGTAGTGATTGGAGGGGTAGTAATTTGTATGGGGCAATTAGTTTTGAGGGTATCCAAGGATATCTGAATTATATTCCATCAAAGGTTAGGGAGTTTTTGCCAAAGTTTGCTGGTTTTGGTGAACAGTCAGCTGAAGATCATTTAGAAAAGTTTGTTGACTTGGTAGACAACCATAACATTTCACATGAGGATATATTGATAAAAAAATTTGTAATATCCTTAGTTGATGTTGCAATAAATTGGTTTAGGAATCTACCTCATGGCTCAATAGAATCCATGGAAGCATTAGAGGCTTCTTTTATTAAAATATTTAGTGATTTTGAGTAGCTTAGTGATATAGAGCAATATAATGAAAAAAAGCATAGTGAAGAGCATGACATGTCTGAATCAAAAGATCTTATATTAGAGTTTGATCTTATCAAAGTAGAGACAAATATGTTGAGAAAAAGACTTCAAGAAAAAGTGGTGTTACTTTTACAAGAACACATGAGGAGAGAGGAAGGAGAATCACCAAGTGATTTCTCCATAAGATTTTCTGATAAGCTAAAAGGCTATGGTATCATTTTTTGTCCTTAGGAGTTTGTATGGGTTGAGTTATTTGTCCAAATTTGTTTCCCTCATACATGTAAGTTATCGATTGCTCAGAGGGCAAATTTGTTTTAGCAAGTTATAGAATGGATAAAAAGTTTAGAGGATGCTTCTTCTAAAGATATATCAGATGTTGAGAATAATGATAGTGAATCTAAAAATTTTGAGATTATTGAAGATGTTGATGATAAATCTGACAGTGAATCTGAATTTAATGATATTGAAAGTGATAAAGATGAATATATGTTTAGTGATGATGAAGAGTCTACTATTGGTGAATATATTGCTGATTATGATATTGATATAAAGCTTTATAAGTGGAAAGACAATGAGAAAGATATATGCAACTAGAAAGAAGACAACTATGATGTAGACATGAGTGTTTGTAGTGAGGACCTTACACAAGAAGATATGATTTCAGAGGTTTCACTACAAGACTCCAACCGAGAAGAAATTTGCAACATCATGCAAGAAGACAGTAAGGAGATAAATGAAGAAGATGATTGTTGTTCCCTTCACAGTGAACAAATTACAAAGATTTTATCTTTTGAGTATCTTAGATATTCAGGAAATGGAAGCTTTGAACTTTCATGTCCAACACATATTGATTTTGACAAGGAAAATGAATCAGTGCATTCTGATTTTGACATATGTGATGTTGTTTCTTCTTGCACTCCTTCTTCATTAGGCTATAATAAAATTTAGTTTGATTTATCAGATGATGAGATTTTCAGTGTGGCTTCAGATTCAGTAGATGCGGAAAATCTAAATATGGAGTTAAGAACTGATTTGGATAACAATGAGGATTTTGAATCTTGTCTTGATTTTAAATCTACCTTTGAACCATTAAATGATGGTCAATCAGTGGCTCAAGTTTCTTTGGAAAACATTCCATGTACTGATGATTTCCCTCCCACCCACCACTTTTCTTTGAGTTTATTTGATGATGATAAGCTACAGGGTGCTCCTATTTTTGATAAAGAGGTTATTGCTCCATGTCCTAAGTTTGATGATCATTTTCCAAGTGATAAGGCCTCTCAGATTTTGCTTGAAGATCAAGGTATGTTTTCTTTTGAGAGGAAAGTAATGGATGTGATTGGACCTAATGATGCTTTCCCAAGTAGTATGACAGAGGTTGAGTATCCCTCCTTTCATTTGAATGGTGAGTTTTTCAGTTGTGGTTTACAGATCAAAGATGATAAATGTTACAGATATCAAACTATGTTCTTATTTAATGAATGTAACATGTATATGCCACACAATTTTTATCATGATAATCTGCCTAATAGTTATGGAAGCTCATATGAAGAGTATGCAAATTTGATTTCATATGATGAATTGATACAGGATGATAGTGGATTGGATCAGACAGATAAGAGTGGCATTGTTATCCTATTTTTGAAACATGGGGCAGAGAGATTTATGTTTGATAGAGGTAAGAGTTGATCTTAGTTGTGGGGCTTTGGGCCTCTTGTAGATATTGAACATATTGTACAATTTTTTTCCCTTTTAGTTGTGTGTTTGCTTTCAGTAAGAGGTTTCCCCATTTTTTGAGAAGAGAGAAAAGTTTTGAGAGGTGAAGAGTGAAAAGAGGAAAGAGAAAGCAAAAAATTTGATTTGAAGTTTTGAGGTGGTCCACTAAACCAGAGATCTATGGTTCTTAGTATAAACTTTCATTTAACCATCCTCAGTCAGCGCCACTGTTGGTACTCAAAAATACAAGGTTTTTGAGTACCTTGTTAAAAAATTTGCATTTTGGCCCCTTATGAGAATTTTTGAGCCTTTTTGCCCAAATGCAATTCTAAATTTTTTCATGTATATCAGGTGTTCATCACTCTTGTTTAGACATAAGAAGACATCCCAGATTGTCAGATTCAAGTTTTGATTCATTTAGTGATGTCTTGTTTTGAGCACTTGTCCTTTTTTGCATATGCTGATTATAGTGTCAAATTGTTGTAACTAGCCTACTTTGCATCTAAATAACTTGCGCCCTATTGAGTTTCATAGTTCACCACTTTGGAAATGTTTAACATGTATATCAAAGAGTTTATGTTTTAAATCCTAAGTCATTTTGAATCCATTTGATAAGTTTTCAGTCTCCCCAAAGTTGGTCCTGCAGAACTATCTTGTTTCTCTGTCATGTCCAGATATCTAAATAGCCTACTTTGAGCTTCTACAAGTTGTACCCTATTGAATGCATTGCATATTTGAATTTTCCCCCATGTTGAAAAAATGAAAGTGTACCCATTTGAAGAGTTTCAGACTCATACCAATCCAATTGTTCACTTTCCCAACTTGATTCCAAATCTAATTTATGCATATTTGCTAAGTGCAAAATCAGGAAAATTGTAAGATGCTAACTTTGCAAATTGATGTCGATGGATTAGTTCAACTTCAGTGCAAGATAATTTAAGATTTATGTTCCATGTGCAAAGGTGAATCAAGTTCCAGAGGTTCAAATTATGGTGGCTCTTTTTTATTAGTTTGTGAATCAAAATTTGAAGACAAGTTTGTGCAGTTTGACAGTGCAAAGCAGAGGTTTTTTAAAAGTTTTAAGTTATAAAAGGAAAAAATGAAACCATGGAAATGGGAGCCCATACATATGGAGAAGATTAAAGGTATTAACTAGAAAGAAAATTTAGCCATTAATGAGCAGCAATTTGAGGAAACTTTCAAAATTTTGAAAATGCAAGAGCACAGTCAACCACATTTTTGGTCATATCTCAAAAATTACAATCTGGGTTGGGCTGAATTTTGGATATGTTTGAAACGACCATGATAGAAAACTATTATAGTAAAAATTTGAGACAAATCCAAGTTGAAACACAAAATTTATGACTCTCTGAGTATTGGCATCAATAGCAAAGTTTCAAAAATACACAGAGATATATCCCACATGCATGGGGTTGTGAAAGTTTTTAGTATTCATATACTCCAGCACTTAGTATATGATTTGAAGAAAGAACCAAGAGGCCATTTGGTGGGTTTCTTGGTTGAGATTTAAAAATTCTAGTGGGCCCCATAATTTTGGAGTAAAAATATATAAAGTTAGTCTCCTTGTCTCCAAGTCTCCAAGTCTCCAAAGCCAAGAAAATCATCTAGAGACTTAGAGACTAAAGGTAGTCTCCAAGTCTAACCATAGTTGGAGAAATCATCTAGAGACTTAGAGAATACATTATAAAATTTGATCATGGTTAAAGTGCAGTCAAGGTGCAGTAAAGTTAAGCTCATTCACAGACTTAGAGACTAGAGGTAGTCTCCAAGTCTCCAGATCGAACCATGGTTTAAAAAAAGTTTATGAGACTTAGAGACTACATTGTGCAAAGTAACCACAGTTGAAGCATGGTTAATAGTTGAGTTAATTTTAAAGGTAGTCTCCATGTCTCCAAGTCTCCATGTCTCCAAAGCTAAGAAAATTATTCAGACAGTTAAAGACTAAAGGGTTGTCTCCAAGTCTCCAGATCTAACCAAAGTTAATGAAAACTTCAAGAGACTTAGAGACAAAGAGAAAAAGGTTGATCATGGTTAAAGTGTAGTTAAGGTGTAGTTAACTAAATATTTAGAGACTTAGAGACTAAGCTAGTCTCCAAGTCTCCCAACAAACCCATGGTTAACAAAAAGATCATGAGACTTAGAGACTAAAGTTAGTCTCCAAGTCTCCAAATAGATTGAAGGTTAGGAAAAGGATCTAGAGACTTAGAGACTAAGTAGTCTCCAAGTCTCCAGATGAGCCAGGGTTAAAAGGTGAGTTAAAAGGCTAGTTTAGAGTAGCAAATCAGCATGTGACAAGTGTCAAAATCTGGTGGATTCTGGGAGAAAAAGGCATAAAATAGAATTATAAAGGGAGAAAATCCATAGATTTCAAGATTAAAATGATTTGAAATGTTATAGTTTGTGCATGAAATATTAAAAGGAATACAAAATCAGATTTGCATAAAATATTAAATCTGTGTAGTCTTTTCTATAGTCTATGTGCAGATTTTTTTTATTTTTCAAAGATTTGAAAATGCATTCTGGGAAGAATTTTCAACACAGAGGAAATTAGATTTTTTGCAGAGTAATGGAAAATTTGGACAGAATGAATATTAGATTATGGAGATCAGATTTGCAAAGAAAGAAGAGATAAAATACATATATTTTATTTGAAAAATCAGATTCATATTTGCTTTCCCAGAATTTTTTTTGAAAGAAGAATGAAATCAGATTTTCTCAGATTAATATCAGATTTGGAAAGCTTCTCAGTGGCAGAATGAAAAAAATATAATGAGGATAAAATTAGATTTTAAAAAGACAAGTGGAGTTAAAAATTGATTAAATCAATAAGATATTTTGAAGACTTGGAATGCAAGTAAAATCAGATTTTTGAAGTCACCGAGAAGGATCAGATTTTTGGAAAAGAAGGAATGAGTGCAAATCAGATTTGAGAGAAGGACAGGTGTTTGCTAGACAAATTTTTTAGGGTTTCTTCTCTTCTATATATCTTCTTCTTTTCTCAGTTTTGGGGGTTCCTTTTCTCCGCTCTGTTTTGGTTTTTTCTTGCAGATACCCAGAGCAAGTCCCTATTGGTCTAATAAATTTTTATTATCAGATATACTTTTATTTCTTTGATATTCTAAAGGCTTATTGTCTGGATGTGTTGAAACAAAATCCATTAATAAAATACAATGTAGTTTTCCCTCTTTCATATTATCTTGTCTCTTTGCATTTTGTTTGTGCTCTAGTGTGTTTCACTTGTAAGGCATATGAAATACACCTGCTACAAGGTAGTTTGTCTAATTATTTATGGGTTCCTTTCAAGGAGAGGACTACGTTTCATAGATGATTTCAGAGAGAAAAGAATTGTGATAAGGATTTGATGCAGATGTATGTATATGAGAGGATAGTTTGTAAGGCACTTTATCTCAGCCACATGTAGTTTGTAAGGCACTCTACAATATCTCTATTGGTTTATCTCTGCTTATTCATGTTTTCATTGACTCTTTGACCAAGGGATAGGCACTGGTCTAGATTATAGTTTGCAGTTTGTTCTTCATCCAATATCAAAATCATTTCAATTAAATATACTTATGTTACTTAGAACAAATGAGCTGAACTCATTAAGGACTCATATCAGCGGGATATTGTCCATTTTAGTGATTCATTGGAGAGTGAATCAACTAGGTTATCCCTCCTTAAAAGGAAGAACGATGAAAATCCTTGTATCATCGATTTATGCTATATTTACAATCACGGTTTGTATGGTTAAGCTTTGCATTTGGTTATGCTTGGTCATTTGCAAGGTGTTTCATAAGTTGGTTTAACAAAGATACATAGCAAATTAGTGCCCACATTAATATATACTGTGTAATCAGTAATCATAAAGAGGTAAAACCTGCTTGAATATTTGTCGAGCTCAAAAATGAATAAGGATCTTATCCAATCCTTGGCAATTAGGCTTTCCTTGTATCTAAATCAGTATTACAAGGCATAGTGTTCAAGTAGTCATTTCAAGAACTGTGATTCATACAAGAAAAAACCCTAACAAGGCCTAGTCAATGCAGTGACCCACCTAGTTGTTTTCTCACCATTTGAGCTAATAATGACCTTGACAAAATACTACAGTCCACATGAAAGGGTGGTCTAAAACATATAGGGATAGGTGGTACTAGACATAAGACTAGATATCATAGAAGAGGTCTTCCACCTCCATAAAGGCATAGACAATTTCTATGACTTCTTCATTGAAAAGGGCTACAGATGGTTCACCAACAAAGGAGAAGAGGCATATGATATTGTCAATAAAAACTACCTCCAACAACCTCTCTCCAAAAATAAACTAGATAAGATAGACCCAAGGAAGAGGTACATGAAAGATGACATCCAGGTGGTAGTAACACTACTAAGATGACTGTATGGACTACCTAAGTCCATCAAGCTTGAGAATTGGATGATCCTCCTAATAGAGAAGATCAGAGGCTATAAGGCCAGGTTCGATTTGGGAACCATCATTAGTGACAGGTTGGATGAACAGTTGATAGCAGTAAAACACAATCCCAAATTTTATATGAGTACCTACATAGTGTACTTATTAGTAGCATAGGCGAACTACTCAGGGCTCACCAAGAGGGGGAACATAAATGATTTAAATGCATGGACCCACATTATATATCTAGATCTAATGAGAAGGTAAAAAATTCTAGAAGAGAGCCCTGACTCTAGGATAGTAAATGATGCCTTCATCTTCTCAATCATCAGATCCATTGAAGGTGATTTTGTGAAAAGGATGTTAGAAGAAGAAGTTACTAAGGTGAGGGCCATTGGGGCCTATGCTATATAGTTTGGAACATTCACATACATCCAGGTAGAAGGATCAACTTTGAAGCCAAAGAAGTTTCCCAGGTATCCATCTGATTGGGTAATCACTCTAGAAATGGCCAGGCAACTAGCAAATGACTATGAACATATAAAACACAAGAAGAAGCACTGCTTGGAGTTCACTATTTCTCTAGGCCCATACACTCTACAAGATATGAAGGTTTGCAAATCCTTGGCTTTCGAATGGGATGCGTGCCCACTTCAACTCTACAAAACAATCCGGCCAAAGTTTGACCAAATAGGTATATACAACCACATTATTGGTAGATTCTATATTCATGAACCCCATCTTAAAGACCACTGGATGAACTATATAGATGATCATGAGGTTTGAATTAGGGACTATTGTAGCTTGTCCCTTACCCGTGCACAGGAAACTTTGAAGACCCTAATTCCCCCAAAGGTTTGTGAACATGATCTAGATAGGGTGATGGAGGCCATTTACACTATGGATAAAATATATAACAGGCCCATCATGAATGCAAAAATAGATAAGGATGAGAATGATGACATTGAGTTCTGAACTAGGCATGTGCTCTGAATGACTGACATGGATCAAATGGTGTCATAAGATGGATCCTATCCTAGTGAAGACACTGATGGATCCATCCCAGAAGGTAGATAAGCAATATGGGGAGAATTCTACTCTGCCCAAGTATAAGAAAGCACCATCGCAAAAGCCAAGAATAGTTTATGGCCACAAACATGCAGTAGAGTATAGTCCAAATCCAAGGCACAAAGCTCGAAAAACTAGAATCACTGGGAAAATAGATCTTGAAGTAATGTTATCACTGGCTCCACCAAATGAAGGCCCATCCACTTCTATCCAATCTCCTCCTACCACCGAAAAGGGGAAGAAAACATATAAAGGAGGAGAACTTATGTGTCTCCACAACTCAAAACCGTACACGAAGAGCTAAAAGAAGAATAAGAAGAAGTACCTCTAATCAAAAGTAAAAGATCTTAGAGGAGGAAGAAAAAGGAGACTTCTAGGAAACCCATAGAAGATCCTAAAGAAAAGGACAATCCCCTAGATTCCTTAGGCTTAGATGAGTTCCAAATATCTAATTTTTAAGGCCTGGAAAGCTTTGCAAATTAGGAGGACACACTTGAATCAAAAACAAGGTATGAAATGGGAGCTCCATCACTCATCTAGCCTCAGGTGACCTGCACTCCACCTCTGACCCAATTCACCAATCTGGCACCAAACGTTGCATTCACAGAGGTAAGCTCCAATGCAGGCCAAGGGCTTGAAACTCAAGATGTCACATAAATCCAAGACATAATAGGGGATAAATTCACAGGAGAAACTTCTATTACCACTACACCACCTCACATTCTCATTCCACCAACCTCTCTCCCCCCACCTATTCCTACTCCACCACCTTCTCTCCCAACTCCAAGTCCCACTCCACCTCATTCAACTTCTACTTCATCACTCACAATGCCAACACCTACTCCACCACCATCTATTCCCTTACCATGATTCATACTGATTCCCCAAGAGTAAGTAAGCACAAAAACTATGTTGTCCTCCAAAACCACATTAGCACGCATGATTGGGTTCAATATAGATGTGTTGATCAGTTCATTAGGAGATGAAGGAAAAGACAAGGAAGGACAAGATAGGGCAGAAGAAAGAAGAAAAGGTTGAAGAGGAAAGGGGAGAATGAAAAGGACAAGGAGAAGGAATAAATGAAGGAGAAGGTGAGCAGGGAAGGAAATAGGATAAAGAGTCATAAGAAGAGGTAAACCCAGGATCTTAAAGCTTAGCTTTAGTCCTCCATGTTTCCTCATATGATCCAGTTACCACATTTAGTAAACCTACTTGGTTCACTAAAGAGATTTAGCTGAGGAAGATAACTTACATAGATGAGGAAGAAGGAGAAAATATAGACATGGCATTCTTGGGGCAATCTTTTCACTAGGCAGAGGCCAACATACCAACAACAACCATATATTATGTCACCCAAGAAAATAGGGGTCACTGGAAGGGACATGTTGCAATCCCTTCTACTATCACTTCTTAGACACAAGTGACCCCCAAAGATTACACATTCAAAGAAGTATACTTGGGTGAGCCCACTAGGGAAGGGAGAAAAACATATTTGGCAGCCTTAGGGCTTAAGCATGCTCTAGGATTCATGAGAAAGGAAGCGGAGAACATTATTTCCTTAACACAGAAGAATGAGGCTTTAAAAAAAATCATTCATAAAATGGTGGGTCCCATTGATCCAAGTTGCCCAGAGGGCTCATTACAGGTCATATTAGAGAAGAGGGCCACTCCAGATTTGCCGATAGGCCTGACTCCTTCCTTCATCCAAGCAAGTGTAGATTGGAAAATTGACTTTGAGAAATATGGAGAAGGGGCCATAAAACTTTTGTTTAAACCTTACAGGGTCATCTTGATCGAAGCTACAAAGTTGATAGACTTGGTTGAGAATGAAGGTAGCTTAGATTATGAGATAAGAAAATGGCAGGCCACCCTCCATGACCTAAAAGTAATCAAGAAGAAACACTTCCGTATCTTAGTGGATATATATGAGGGTGAAGAGATAGAGAACTTTGAGACCTAGATCAAGTGTATAGCCAAGATAATTAAGGTCTATAAAATGCGTCAAGCCCACATACTGGAAAAATAGGTCTTGGAGTGGGTGGAAGAGATATATGTTTTCTTAATAGGGATTGACCTTGACATATACTGGGATGAAGACTAACATATCCTATGACCATCAAAATAAGTGGTTCAACAATTCAGAGATATTTTGGAAGGTATCAATACCAAAGAGGCCTTACACCAAATGTTCCATTCAAAAGAAGAGATGTAGAGAATGTCTGAGCATGAAGAAGAGATTAAGTTCTTTGCTTCTAAATTGACCATCTTCGGAGAGATGCAAGAACAAAGGGTCAACAAAGTTAAGAGGATAGAAATAAACTATGAAGAAGTTCCAGAGATGAAACAGAGGCTCAAATTTGCCTATCTGGAAGTCTTTCCTAGCTGATGCCTCAAATTCATTCAACAATTTTGAAGGACAATTTTTCTACACTTAGCAAATTTTCTCCAAAGGCAAAGTTTATCCTTTCGGCCTTTTGGCCATTCGACCTTTTAGCCCCCTTAATCTATGTAGTTTTTGACCATTCAGACCCTCTAGTTTTTAGCATTTTAGCCCTCTAGATATTTTGGCCTTTCGGCCTTTTTGACCTTTCTGCCTCTGAAAGGGCCGCAACTTTTAGAACTTCAGAGTTGGTTCAACACTTAGCAATTTTTGCATACTTTAAAAACTTTGGAGTAGAGGTCGGAGGCCGATATTCTAAGTGTTTCCAATGAGATCACTTTTTTGCATGGTAGTTGAACTCTAGATCAGATTGGTGCCTATATTGGGTTTTTTTTTAAGGACTACCGGTCCCCTATCAGTTCCCACTGCAAGAAGAACCTCCTGATGATGATTCCAATGAAGAAATCCAAGAATCAAGAAGAAGACTCCAAGTTCTCAGAAGAAACCCCATCTTCTTTCTCTTTCTTTTCTTGACAAGTTTGACCTCTCTTGAATGGACAACCTGATTGTAAATGGATTTAAAATCCATGCAATTTGTTTAGTATTAGTTAGCAGTAGTTTCCTTTTAGAAAAGTTTTAGTTTTATCTTATGTTCATTAATTTAGACTCTCTGATGCCCTAATTTTGGCATTCAGAGTTGTAGATCAGAACTCTATATATTGTACTCAAAGGCAATGTAATAGGGTCAAAATCCTAATGTAATAAAAATATACATTTGGTGCTTCATTTGTGGTGTGTTAATTGTTGTCATCTATGAGAAATTGGTGAATGTGTGCATACATTTCTCATTATTTTCAAAGAGCATTTTGTTTTGTTGTGTTTCGAATTCGCGTTTACATTAGTTGGAGTTTTCTGTTGTCTATCTACCTTGCTATGATTAATGTGTTGAATGTATCATCTATTGGGCTTAATAATAAATCTGTCTTGTGGGTGCACACATCTTGGTGGCTTCATGATTTGATAGATTTTGAAAATCTTGAACAAGTGAATTCATCTTCTCTCCAAATGCTTTCATCCATTGGGTATAGAATTGTGACTTTCTCTGATTTATACCTTGTGGGTTTGTTCAAAATCTCTCCATAATTCTATTCGAAAGGAAGGGTTTACAATAGTTTATGTTCATAGGATTTCATTTCAGAATTTTTTTTTATTTCTTCTTACCTTGCTCCTTTAAATTCTATCGTAAATCTGAAAGTAATCATCTTGAAAATACAAAATTGCATTTTTATTTCAAACACCAATATTTGTTAAAATGGAAAATACCAAAAAGTACTAAAGTTATTTTGTAGTTTGATGTCTTGAACATATCAGCAAAGGCCTCCTCGCGAACATTCACATGTATCTTCAACTAAGTAACCAAGCAGGTTGTGACACAACCTCAGAGAAACTTGGGAATAACTTCATTATTCTTTCAAGAGAGGAAATTGAATCTTAAGATGCTAGCAAGTTGACATGTGTAAAAATAAAGATCAATAGAAGTGGCTCTAGAAGGAGGGCCTCAAGACTAAAAAGATGGACAAAATTGGATCTTTCTCTCCAGATCGGTTCGAGAAAGTGCTTAGATCATCTACAAAAAGAGGTGAGTTCCTTGAACTCACCCATCATCGTAGAGCTCACAGAAACAAAGGGAAGACAAAGGAAAATTCCTCTCACCATCTTACCAAGTCCCAGGATCTGCTTGGATAGTAATACCACATTGCTGTCCCAATTACTCTGACAACCATAAGTTAAAATAATAACTTGCAAAATAAATTTATGAAACAACCTCGTCTAATGGCTTGCTTCACCAAAGAACAAAGCTCATCATTGAATTTTGTTGGGAAGCTCCATGAGTTTCCCAAAAATCTAGAAAATTTTTGCACTTGTTTCATAAATTGCGAATCGAGGACAACAAAAGAGAACATCTGTTCCTTCAAAGAAATTTGAAATCATAAGGAGATCACCCACAAATATGTTGTTTGTCATCTATTCCCATACACTTTGGGGGAATTTTTAATTCCCCGCTAGGGAACCCAGGAGAACTAACGTAAACATGACACTAAGTTAACATGATAATTTTTTTTAAAAATGTTTACAAACAATAATGATAACAATGTGGAAGCAATACAATGAAGTACATTACATACTTATAAGTACAAATCATACATAGATAACAATCCTCAAGGGTTCCTTGATGTAAAATTATTTAAGAAAAATAATCAACGAATAACAATTATAAAGAACTAACATAAATTATACATCAACTGAATCCAATAACATACATCTCGTAATAAAAGATTACATATACAAATAATATCCAAGGTATACAACCTAATCAAAATCCACTACACAAGTCACATGGTATGCAATAATACATAATAAAGCAATACAATACATCCTTCAAAGGATGATAACCAATACCCACATATGGTACAAGTATACAACTCATGTAACTGAGCAAGTCTCCAAAAGACTAAGAACATAAAACTGCAACAAGGATCATCCAAGTGTGAAGAAGAACCATCAGATCTCATTGTTAATAAGAATCACTACAACCTGACCGCGTGGAACCAAAGGTCCACTCCCACTGTGATTAGGAGATAGTAATAGACCCACTCACATGGGGTATACAACAAGAAGGAAATCACCAAGGTATACATGACATCATACTCAAATGCAAAGGAAGATCCTAGAAGCACTCTAAACCACAATAATGAATACTAAATAATACCAGAGGTAAACGATACACATAGGATAACCTAAGTTGTATATAGGGAAGCGTCATCACATAAGTCTACGCTTGAGTTAACCCTAGTAGTCCCTCTTGGACACTGACCCCCAAGTGACTTTATGTGGCTCAGTAATCCTTTCATGAAAATAAGGATCCCAACTCTCCCATCCTAGCATGTGATAAACTCAAGGTATGGGTAGAGGCTCAGTTATCTTATTAGTACATTTTAAAATCTCTTAATGTTTCATATTTTTACTTATTAAGTAAATTTCTAATGAGATGCCCTAGTAGCCACTTAAGACCCTAAACTCATTGCAAGCCACTTCCCCTCTATACACTTAGTCAACCTACCTAGGCTCATAACCAAAACACATTAAGGTATTATATAAATCAAATCGCATCATGCCCATACAGGAGCACATAGGTTCTCAATAACCATACAATAAAAATAGCCTCATAAGATCATAAATACAACATATCTGAATCAGGTTGGTTATAAGAAATAAGGACTATAACATCATCACATAATTACGAGCTGACATCACATAAGATACCATGCAAAAATCGAAACCCCAAACCTCTGGTTTTATGTCATAAAGGTCATCTATCCCAAACAGATACCCATAAATAAAAACACCACATAACATAAAAGAATACATAATTTGTTTTGTCGCGCACTCAAAACACGACATGGCATAATAAATGCATATTCAAAATACACAAATCAATAATAGTGTTAGCGTAGGGATAAACAAATTTATAATTTCTAATCATGCAAATTCATTTATCTATTTTAAAATTACTAACCAACTACAATTAAATTTCTCAAGACAAGGCACAATAAAAGTTCGTAAATATCAATTTATAAAATCTAACACATATAAATTAATCTATTTAATAATTACTAAAAATCAAATATAATTACAAGAAAAAAGTTTGTTTTTTTTTTAAAAATTTTTATAAATAAAAATTTCTAAAAATAGAATACCACTCCATACAAATTCTAAAAAGATATTATTTATTTATTTTATTATTATTATTATTTTTAAATTAGAATTTCTAAAAAAATAAAATTTCTAAAAATAGAATTCTATTGCATGCAAATTGATACAAATAAGAAGACAAGCATTAATATTTAATTTTCCAAATAAAAAACTTGCATGCAAATTGATGCAAACAAAAAAAGATTTCTAATTTAGTATTAATTTATTTTTCAAGAAGAGTATCTTCCTTCAACAAGCAAATTGATAAAAACAAGAAGGATTTCTAATTTAATATTTTTTTTTTTTTAAGAAGAGTATCTTCCTTCAACATGCAAATTGATAAAAATAAGAAAGATTTCTAATTTAATACTAATTTATTTATTTATTTTTCAAAATGAGTATTCTTTCTTTTCAAGAATAAACTTGTTAAGCCATATTTTCAATAATATAAGCATTTTTGTTTCAATAAAAATTATAAATAAAATAAGAGGAATTTTATTTTTCTTTTCTTTTACAACATGCAAGATGATAAAAATAAGGACCTAATTTTTAATATAATTATTTATTTTTCCCAAGAAAAATTTTCTTGTTTTCAAACATGCAAATTAACTCTTTTTCTTGTTTCCTTTCAGGTTTGATCAAGGGTTTGGAAAAGGACATGGTGAGGGTATGAATTTCATTTTTTCCATGACAATGAGCTACAGATCTGAGGGTTTCAAGTAATATTAACAATATTTATCAAATTTTCCTCAAAAAACTCTTTTTCCCTCAAATTGAAACCCTAAGTGAAATTTTGCAACAGATTTCTTTCACACGAAAATCATAATGCCCAATTGGCCTTCAACACCCAAAAATGAAACCTTTATGCCCACAATCACAGATGTGATAAGAAAACATGGAGGATAACACAAATTGAAACCAAGATCATAGGTTCATAATTATAAATCAATGAAATTACCAACTACTCAAACAAGGAAGATCACACAAAGGGTCTTAGCTTTTAGATGCATGGAAGACGGGGATCTAAAAGCTAGAATTCAAAAGATGAAGACCCTACCTCAACAACTTATGAGAAGCACAAATTCCCAAATCCAAGAAAGAAAAATCCACAAATCTAAGCAAGATAATTCACAAATCCAAGCAAGCTCTCTCAAAACCCCAATCACATGATTTCTCCTTCTCCTTGATTGAATAACCTCCAAAAGGCTTCCAATCCAAAGATATAGATAATCCAAGCAATTAGATTTTCAAAAAGAGAAAATCATAAAGGGAATATAAATTATCTAATTATTAATTAAAATAAATCTTTTATTTTCAATTTCACTCAAAGCATGTAAAACTCAACTTAGGAATATAAAAGCAAAGTATTAAATTGAAAAATGCATGAGAATATATTTCAATTAAATTAATCAATTAACCATGCAACTTAAAGTAATATCCAATAATTCAACTATGCACAAGTAATTACAATTAATTGAATTTAATATTTATTAAATCTCAATTATTTTAATCAAGACTTAATAATTAAATCAATTAATTAAATATAGACATTTAATTATTAAATTGTCATATAGTTCATATTCCAATGTTTTAACCTTGTTATAGGTGCAATAATTAACCTTAATATTTACCAGAAATATCCATTAAATAATTCATGCTAAAATCATCATTAAAACACTTGGAAACCATCTAAAACCCATCTAAACAGATAAACCACTAAAACCAACAACAACTGAAACAGAAACCCAACACACACAAACAAGCTCACAAATTGACGTCACTTGACGGATTCAAACACGGGTAGTCAATCTGATTCTTGTCTATTTCTAGGACAAAATAAGGGTTTAGGGTAGGATTTGGACATGATACTATCTCCCCTTTCTTACCATTGAGATATTGCGATAGGGCACGCTCACTCCTCCCAATTCAGGGAAGACATAGCCTGGTACCTGCAAACCTGTCATCGCAAAGACGAACACACATGCATACAATATAGCAAACAATGGTTGAGACTAGTTTATCATGTGGATCTCACCAAATAAAGTAACTAAGAATCTATCCCATACCATATCAAGCACATCAAATAGTAAGGTACAACATACAAATGATCCATAAGCATCCAGATTTAGGGTCAGTATTGTCAGAAACCCATAATCAAAATGACATCCTAACATATACATAAGCATCATAAAATAACCATAAATCACATGTAAATAGGAGATATAATACATTAAGCAATGAATCAATAACATTATAATATGAAATACAAGAATATCCTCAAAATCAACTAAAATAGCTAACACATACATACTATGGTCTAAAAGAGTTCAAAAACTGACATAGACAAGCCAACTAAGGGGTAGGTATTATAGAATTTGCATATAATTTGTACCTTAATTTTCCATAGGGGTCTATTTATGCATGTAATGATTTTGAGACCAACTTTCTTAATCAATTCAAGTTGTTCAATCATCAGGAAAGATCCTAAGGAGCCCATCGTTAACAATGAGGAAAAGATCCTAAGGAGCCCATCGTTAACAATGAGGAAAAGATCCTAAGGAGCCCATGTAATAACAATGAGGAAAGATCCTAAGGAGCCCATCGTTATGTTCAATCATCATTTCCATAAAATACATGAGAAGTTGGAAGCTTCTTATACTATACCAGAGGCTACTATCATACAAGTCTACCTCAAAGCTCTGGATACCTTCACCTTAATTTTCCTAAGAAGGCTTCCCACTACAGATAGAGACACAATGGAAAAGGTATACAATGAGGCCATTATATGTACAATGAAAATTGATCCACAAGAAGGGAAATTCATAGCCATGACCATCATTAACAACATCACTGCCCCACATCCATTTTTGGTGAATAATCAAGCTTTGGCCACTCACATACCCACACTGAATCAAATTCTGGCGCAACTATTCACAACCTTACCACCATCAATCACCTACCTAGGTTACAAAGCTCATAAGACAACATTTTTGGAGCAAATATTTGTGCCCCAAACTGAACCTAATACTCTCATGGCCTCTAAGCTAGATGTCATGAACAAAACCTTATCACATCTCACAAGTGAGCTCACCAAGATGAATTTAAATCCATCCCAAAACAACGGTGGATACCAATGAACATCTACTAGTCTGAATACCTATCCTCATAATCCAAATTGAAGTTTCAGTACCTACAACAACAATACACAAGAGAAACCATTTGGGCAGCAGAGGCCCAATAGGCCATGAAACACCTAGCTAAACAATGGTAGCATCCTAGTGGATAATTCTAACACATATGAGGCTTCAGAATAAAAAAATTTCCCGGCTCAGAATCAATGCAAAAGCAATCAGGGGTATGGGAATAATGCCTATGATCATTACACTCAGAATCCAAAGGAGCCACCCATGTAATTTAATTCTATGATGTTTGATTCCTATGAGTCTAGAAAGGAGGAAAACTCGAATACCTATGTAGGGGAAGAAGAGTTCATGTTCCCATTTCAAAAGGATAATGAGCCTGAATATTCTGAAGAGCATGCCTTCCAAAATTACCATCAGAACTCATGCAATTTATGAAGAATAAAGGAACCTCTCACCGATGGTATACCTCCCAACAAGAAACCAAACCCCCCAGATCCTTGGGCTAGATATAACCCATGCCTCGTAGAGGCCTGAATGCTCCTACACCCCCTCCATCAAACACATTTACTAGTTACAGAGGTGCGGCATGGTCAAGTGACAAGTATAGTGTGGTCGAAGAAGTGAAGAAGACTAAAGAAAACATATCTATGTTCGAACTGCTACAAGGTTGCCTCTATCAGAAAGAAGCACTTTTAAATTCTATGGACCATTAAAAGAAGGTTCCATCACCTATTGGTGCAAGAGCACCCACAACTAATGTCCACACTTCTGATATTTTCCCCGCTATGTTCAAAGACAAGATGGAGGTGCCACTATTCCTACTGAGTTTGCAGATATTTGGAAAGAACTTACACAATTGCTTGATTATTTAGGAGTTTCATACAATGTCATGCCCTTGTCAATTTTTGTAAAGTTGGGGATGGTCCCCCAAATAACAAACCAAGTAGTGATACAAATAGATAAAACCAAAGTCAAAGTAATCGACATGCTCAAAGATGTACACATTTAGATAGTTATCGATCCAAGAATACAAGAACAAATTGATGTGCACATAGTCGACATCCCTAACAATTATGGGATGTTGTTAAGTTAAGAATGGACCAAATGTATGAGGGGATTGATATCCACTGACTCTACCCACCTGTGGATACCATGGAGTGGACTAAACAATCAGATCAAGATAGATCTTGAACTGAAACTGAAAAGGATGATCACAGAGTATAATGCTCTGAATGAAGTTCTTTTCACGTGGACTAATTTAGGAAGTTATCAGATGGATGATGTACTCATGTTTCAGATTTGAGAAGGTGAAGATTTAGACTATAGTCTCATACAAGGTATCCTAGACTTGTACATTGGTAATGTCATCTTCTAAAGTTTTATTGATAGTATGAAAACAAGCCTAAGGAATCTAGGTCACGATGCAGATCCCAAAATCTTATTGCTACTAGGATACTAGAGATTATATCAGGCTAGCCATTCAAATTTAACATGCCCCAAGGCCTAGAAAGCATTGTTGTGAGTATTAGCTCATATTTCCCTACTGAAGAAAGTATTGGAGGGGCCTGCAATAAAAGAGAGAAGCCTTGAGGTGGCAGGTAAGAGTAACACTTTTCCTAAGGTAGATAGCCTAGTTAGTCCAGACACCCCAAACAAGAGCCAAGATAGTGGGTCAGACTCTGATAACAAAATCTCTACCCTAAACATTCTTAGTGACTGGAGTACTTCAAATGATGGAGCATGTCCACCCTTCAAAGGATTTCTAGAAGATAAGAGTGAAGAACGTGTTGAATTCTCTGAGACCAGATGTATCCAAAGGGAAAGCAAAGAAGAATTCACTTCCTCGGATATTGATGAAGGGAAAGAACAAAAACTCAAGACCACAGTTTTTTTCAAGGGGGTGCCAATCAAGTCAAGCTCTATTAAAAAATAACAGATATGGAAATTATGCTTTGATGGTTCCAAATGCAAACAAGGAGAAGGAGTAGGGATCGAACTCATAAATCTGAGAGGTAATTCTTTTTATGCTGTGTACAAATTATAATTTTGATGCACTAACAATGTTGCAGAATATGAAGCATTGGTCTGCGAGCTCCTCCTGGCTCATGAGAAAGGGATAAAAGCTTTAATGATTGAAGGATATTCATAGTTGGTCATCAAACAAGTCTACAAATAGTATTCTTGCAATGATAAGAGGCTTTCATATTACCAAAATAGGGCATGGGACTTAATTAATGACTTTGAAGCCTTTAACATCAAGGCCATCCCGTGGAGAAAAAATGTTGTCGCCGATGCCTCAACAATATCTGCAAGTTCATTACATCCAATGGAGAAGTCTAAGATAAATAAATTCTTAGTTGAACTCATCATAGCCCCGTCCATCTTGGGTAAGATCACTAATTTCCTGGTCTTCCAAGATAATCAACACATCCTTGAGTTCATCATGTGTACTGGTGCATTCAAAAAATAGATCATAGATGAAGAGAAAGAAGAAGAAGAAGTAGTAGTTGACCCTAGGGATATCAATGATCAAAGTATCATAAACCTAAGGACTAATACCATACCAGAAGGAATGGTAGAGTTGGAAAGGATTTTTGACAGTGATGGGACTGCCATGAAGGGATGCCTCGACACAACACCTAATGGTAAAGAGTGCGAGACACACAACCTTGGCACATAAGAGGAACCAAGAAAATTTGACATCAGCAAAGTGGGTGCCAAAGAAGAAAAGGAAAGAATAGTCCAAATCCACACTAAATATTGGGATGTCATAGCCTAGAGCTATGAAGAACTAAAAACATATGGCACCTTGGTCATAATACACAATATTCCTCTAAAAATGAACTCCAAACCTGTTAGACAATGTCAAAGACCTATGAACCCTACTATGGATCCATAATTTACTATATAATAGAATCATCTTTCCAATTTGACATTCCACTTAAGTCATGAACTTGGTACCAGTAAGAAAGAAAACTTGGGAGATCAGATTGAGCGTAGACTTTTGGAACCTGAACAAGTCCTCTCAAAATGGAAACTACCCTCTCCCGTCTCTCGATGAAGTATTATAGATAGTCAATGGATCTCAGATGATGTCTTTCCTGGATGGTTACTCTGGATACAAACAAGTAATGGTACAGGAAGAGGACAAGCTAAAAACAATATTGACAACTAAATGGGGAACATTTGCCTACCGATGGATGCCCTTTGGTTTGATTAAAGTTGGGGCCACTTTCCAGAGGGAAATGGACATAGGCTTCGAGGGGCTAGTCTAAAAGTGCATTATCATTTATATGGATGATCTCATAGTCTTTTCAAAGAAAAGAGATGGCCAAATAGATGATCTCAGAAAATGCCTATAAAGGTGTAGGAAATATGGGATTTATCTCAATCCTAAGAAATGTGTGTTTGGGGTAACTAAAGGAAAGTTGTTTGGAAATATTATTTTTAAAATTGGATAGTCATAAACCACAAAAGGGTGGAATCCATTCTATATTTGACACTGCATTGTAGCCACAAAGAGCTGAAATCTTTCTTCAGGAAAATTAACTTCGTAAGGAAGTTCATTAGTGGCTTTGTAGAAATAGTAAAGCCCTTGAATGACATGCTCAAGAAGGATGCTAAGATTGAGTGGAATACCCCAGTAAAGAAATATTTTGAGGAGATACAGGGTACCATTGCCAAGACTCTGGTTCTTTTCAGCCCTGACTACACCATCCCTTTCAAGGCCTTTTCTTTTGCATCTGAGCACAGATGCATAGGAATCCTAATGCAGAAGAAGGATAGTGAAGATTAAATACATATAGCCTTCATGAGTTTCCCATTTAAGTATGCTGAGATCAGGTACCCCAACTTGGAGAAACAGTATTTTTCCCCCATCAAATTAGTAAAGAAATTTTGACACTACATCTTTAGGAGAGAAGTCTTTGGGATAGTCCTTGATGCAGCTGTCAAGTCTCTATTAATGCAGAATAAGTTGGGAGAGAGAAGAGGTAAATGGATGGAAATCCTCCAAGAGTTTGATATAGAGATACATCTAATGAAATTAGTGAGAGGCCAAGGCCTAACAAAGCTGATCTCCAAAGTTGAAGAAGGTCTAGTATGCCAGACCTACATCGATCAAGGTGTGATTACTGATATATGGTATCAAGACATAGTTTACTACCTACTACAAAATTGATACCCAAAGGGGATGAATGGTTCATAGAGAAGAGCTTAGAAAATCAAAAGAAGCTCCTACATGCTAAACAATGGCCAGTTGTATAAATGCAATTATGAGTGTTTCACAGAGAAGAGCTTAGAAAATCAAAATAAGAGCTCAAAAAAGCAACTGCAGAATCACTACCCATACGGGATGAATGGTTCATATAGAAGAGCTTAGAAAATAAAAAGAAGCTCCTACTAGAAGAAAAACATATCCTAGAATATTTTTATGATAAATATGGGACAGGGGATGGTTTAGCTGAAGTAACTGCTCACCAAATCTTGAGAGATGGATATTTCTAGCCAACAATATTCAAAGACACTGGTGAACACATGAGATCATGCCACACTTTCCAAATGAGCACAACCCAGGAGAGAAATCTAGAAATGCCCTTACAGCCAGTACATGAGATACCCCCATTCGCCTAATGGGGCTTAGATTTTGTTGGATTGATTAACCCCCCTTTGTCTATAGGACACAAGTTTATTATAATAGCCACCGATTACTATACATGTTAGACAGAGTCCCAAGCACTGAAGAATTGCACCACAGAGGTCGTAACCAAGTTGTTGGAGGAGCACATCATAGCTAGGTTTGGAATGCCATTTTATTTGGTATGTGATAATAATTCCTCTTTCTCCTCTACCTCGCTCATGCAATGGGCCTTTGAAAACTAGGTAATCCTCAAATTCTCCTCAAATTACTATCCATAAGGCAATGGCATAGCAAAATATACCAACAAAAACTTGACAACGGTGATTAAACATCTCCTAGATGACAATCCCCAAGATTGGTACACACAATTGAAGTATGCCCTGTGGACTAACTAGGTGAGGATCAAGAATGCCCTGGGGACATCCCCATACCAACTAGTCTATGCATTACAACTGATTTTCCCTATGAAATTGAAAATGCCAATTTTGAGATTTATGGACCAGTACGTGGGTGGCAAAGATCGACTACAAGTCAGGCTCATGAATCTCCTCAACCTGGAGGAGAAAAAAATATTGGCCCTAGAGCACTTATCAAAGCTCCAGGCCATCGTCAATAGGTGGTTCAACAAGAGATCCACCATTAAAACATTTAGGATCTCTGACCTTGTCCTCATGTGGGATAAGGCAAAAGAAAAGCTGGGCAGCCACACCAAATTCCAAAATTTTTGGATAGGCCCTTATCAGATATCAGAGATCTTGGAGGAGAACACTTTTAGGATCAACACCTTAAATGGAGAGTTGACCCCATTTCCATTCAATAGGAAACCTCACAAACATTATTTTTGATCCTAAGTGGGATTTCATTCCATCCCTTGTATCATAGTCCTTTTTTTCTTTCTTTGTTTTCTTTTCTTCTTTTCTCATCCTCGTCATTCGTCCTTTCTTCCATCCGTGGTTGTTTCTCCTTTTTAAAGGAGCTCATTTTCCTTTGGGTCAAGTGTGTCTTGGATTCACTCCAAGTGGTTCCTAAATGGGAGTAGAGTTATTTCTTAGTCAAATTATCCAAGGAAACATACAGCACCGAGAACACTCCAAAAGATAAAGTGGTGACATCTATCATTGGCAGACAGGAAGAGGTTGAAAGCTCGGTCATCCTAATCACCAAAATACATTAAGAAAAGACACCCAAGAACATTGGTTTCTCAAGTTTTTATCAATTGCAACCAACATTAGTGTGTGGATTTGGGGACCCATCGATCCTAGAACCCAAGTTTAAATGAATACGAAGGTAGTAGCAAAAGAAATAAATAGCTAAAGAAAGAGAAGAAAGAGTACACAAAAGAAAAGTGGCCGAAAGAGGTCACAAGTGTGAAATCTGGGTGGCATAGCCTAATCCCTACTCAGATCAATCAAACAAGAAAGTATGGACCAAAACACATGTAATACACATACATCCAAATCCTGATACATTTTATGCACTTAGAAGAAAATAAGAACAATTGTCGAAAGAAAAAAACTCTCAAGAAAAAGCTACAACCTAGTAGACAGAACAAACTAGGGTGATTATGACAACCTCTACCGGGGATAAAAATGCATGGTTGATAGTAGAGAAATGTTATACTTGGGATTCAAGAAAAACTTTGTTAGAGCTACGGATGCTTGACTGGTAGCAAAGCTCTTTCTGGGAAGCCCTGGTCTACATGGAGAAGGTTTGGAACATCTGGAAATCACTTTGGTTACCATAATCAAAGGTCAAGAAATGAACACACGTGAGAACACACTAGGAAACTAGCAGAAAACTTAAAAAATGGAAGTCATTGAAATATTGTCTACATGGACATCTCTTTATTTTTGTTCTACAACAAATTTATAATCTGGAAGAGTCTGGATGATGAAGAAATTTCTTGGTCATTCCTCCTTTTGTTATGGCTAGTTGTTTTGGGTCCATAACACACACCCCATTTTGGTCCTCTGACTATGGGGACCCCCCTTCTTTTTTGTCTTTTGTTATGTTGAGTCTGCACCCCACCTTTCCTAGTTCCTCACAAGTGGGTCTCATTATGGGCTTGTTGAGCCAAGACAAGACACTTTTTTGGCCTTTTCACCATTTTGGCATTTCGAAGGACCTAGAGTCCTCTGAAACTCCTAAATGGCTGAAAGGTTGAAGCCTGACCCTTTCAATGTTTTCGGCCTCCAAAAACACTGAAAGGCTGAAGGAATGAACCTTAGACCTTTCAATATTTAAGACCCCAAAAACAAAGAAAGGTGTTGACATCCTCCCCAGTCTATATAAAGGCCTAAATCCCTAAAGCTTCCTCACTCTACTTTTTTCCTCTTGCATCTTTGGTTCTCCCATGACTTTTCCATTTCATCGTCCTCACTCCTTGTGGCTGATTTCCCTATGCCTTTGGCCTCTCTTTTATCCATCTTCCACTCCTAGCTCTTGAGAGGTAGGTTTTTTCCTCTCTTCCTAGTGGTTTTCTTTATTTTCTATTTATATTTAAGGTTTTTTGCATCTTTGGTGTTTGTCCTGTCCAGTGCATGTCCCCCCACCTAATCCTTAGGTTTTTTGCACCCTTAGGCTTGTGAGAGAGGCCCCTTCCTATGTTTTCAATCTTTGTAGGCCTCTTTCTTTTTCCGTATGTCCTTAGATTTTCCCCCATCATGACCTTTGTTGCAGGATTTTGGCCTCCAAAAGGCCAAAAACTAGGTTGATTCATTTGTCTCCCATGTGTCTTTCATGCATTCAACATTGTTGGAATTTTGGACCTTTGAAACATCTGAGATGCCAACAAGTTTGAACCACTAAAGCGTGTTTGTCCCTCTGCAAATTTCAAACTTTTGGAGTCCAAGATTCTTTTAAGGCTTTCACACCTTGAAAAGTCTGAAAGTTTCTATACCTCAAAGATTGCTCTTTTTCTCTTTCATTAATTTCATACCTCAACCTAGTTTTCGGCATTTGAAAGCTTGAACAGGCTGAAAGTCCAAAATCTACATTTATGGCTACTTGAAGATCTTTTCTGCTTTTGTTTTCCTCGATTAATCATTTTTCCTACATTTTTAGTTTCCTTTTCAATAAAACATTGATACTTGCATCTTCCTTGTAGGAATGCCTGAGAAACAAAATGCGTCACCAAAGAAGTACCTATACAAGGGGAACAATCCCCCTTCAAAGATCAAGAACAAGCATATTGAGATCACCGATACTGATATTGGGAATGTAGACTTGGATCATTTCTTGACAAGATGTTCCCAACTAGTAGGGAGATCCGAGGACTGCACCTCACTAGTTCTATCAGCCTTGGTCAATGCAATAGCCCACCTAGTGGTTATCTCATCATTTGAGCTAATCATGAGCTTGGAAAACTACTGTAGTCCAGATGAAAGGGTGGTCCAAAACATAGAGGGACACATGGTACTAGACATAAGACTATATATCATAGAAGAGGTCTTCCACATCCATAAAGGCATAAACAAGTTCTATTAATGCTTCATTGAATAGGGCCTCAGATGGTTCACCAACAAAGGAGAAGAGGTGTATGATATTGTCAATAAAAACTACCTCCAACAACCTCTCCTCAAAAACAAATTGGATAAGATAGACCTCAGGAGGGGGTACATGAAAGATGACATCCAGGTACCAGTAATACTAATAAGCCATATGTATGGACTACCTCAATCCTTCCATCTTGTGAATTGGATGATCCTCCTAATAGAGAAGATCAAAGGCCCTAAGGTGAGGTTAGATTGGGGAACCACCATTAGTGGTAGGTTGGATGAACAACTAATTACAGTAGAACACAATCCCAAATTTTATATGAGTACCTACATAGTGTACTTATTAGCAGCATGGGTGGAATACACAGGGCTAACCAAGAGGGGGAACATAAATAATACAAATGCATGCCCACATTGTATATCTGTAGCTATTGAGAAGGGAAAACATGCCAGAATATAGCCTTGACTATAGGATAGTCAATGATACCTTCATCTTCACAATCATCAGATCCATTGAAGATGATTTCAAAGAGAGAGGATGTTAGAAGAAGCAGCTACCAAGGTGAGGGCCATTGGGGCCTATTATATATATTTTAGAACATTCACATACATCTAGGTAGCAAGATCAACTTTGAAGCCAAAGAAGCTGCCCAGGTATCCATCTGGTTGGGTAATCATTCTAGAAATGGCCAAGCAGCTAGCAGATGCCTATGAACATATAAAACACAACAAGAAGCACTACTAGGATTTCCCTATTTCTCTGGGCCCATACACTCTACAATAAATGAAGGTCTACAAATCCTTAGCTTTCGAGTGGGATGAGTGCCCACATCATCTCTATGAAATAGTGCAGCTCAGGTTTGACCCAATAGGTACATACAACCACATTATTAGTAGATTCTATATTCATGAACCCCATCTTGAACACCACTAGATAAACTATGTATATGATCATGGGGTTAGAATTAGGGACTACTATTGGATTTTCCTTACCCTTTCATAGGAAACTTTAACGACGCAAATTCCCCTAAAGGTTTGGGAACATGATTCAGATAGGGTGATGGAGGCCATTTACACTACGGATAAAATATACAATAGGCCCATCATGAATACAAAAATTGATGAGGATGGTAGGCATGTGCTCCAAATGACTGAAACATGGATCAAAAGGCCTCATAAGATGGATCCAATCCCAATGAAGACATTATTGGATCCATCCTAGAAGGTGGATAGGAAATGCAGGGAGAATTCTACCCTACCCAAGTACAAGAAAGCACCACTATAGAAGCCAAGCACAATTTATAGCCACAAATGTGCAATAGAGTACGGTCTAAATCTAAGGCACAAAGTTCCAAAAACTAGAATGAATAGGAAAATAGATCCTCTAGTAGGGTCATCAGTGGCTCCACTAGATGAAGGCCCATCCACTTCTCCCCAATCTTCTCCTACCACCAAAAAGGGGAAGAAAATATATAAAAGGAGGAGAACTTATGTGTCTCCACAACTGGAAACCGTACAAGAAGAGCTGAAAGAAGAAGAAGAATAATAAGAAGAAGAGGTACCTCTAATAAAAAGGACAATATCTTAGAGGAGGAAGGAAAAGGAGACTTCCAAAAAAACATAGAAGATCCTAAAGAATAGGACAATCCCCTGGATGCCTTAGGCTCATATGAGTTCTAGATATCCAATTTTGAAGGCCTGGAAGGCTTTACAAATCAGGAGAAGCATACGCTTTATTCAACAACAGGGTATGACAAAGGAGCTACATCACTCTTCCAACCTCAGGTGACTCTCACTCAACCTCTGGCCTAGTTGACCAATTCGGCACCAAACGTGGCAATCAGAAAGGTGAGCTCTAATGTAGGCTAAGGGCCTAACACTCAAGATGCCCCAACAACCCAAGACATAAGAGGGGATAAACTCATAGGAGAAACTTCCACTACCACTCCACCACCTCACATTCTCATTCCACCAACCTCTCTCCCACCACATATTCCTACTCTTCCACCTTCTCTCCCAACTCCAATGCTTACTCAACCTTCTTCAACTTCTACTCTACCACTCACAATGCCAACACCTACTCCACCACCATCTATTCCCCTATTGTGCTTCATCCTGACTCCCTAAGAGTCAGTAAGCATGAAAACAATTATGTCCTCCAAAACCACATTGGCAAGCATGAATAGCCTCGATACAGAAGTACTAATGAGTTCGTCAGTAGATGAAGGCCAAGACAAGGAAGGACAAGATAGGGTAGAAGAAGAAGAAAAGGTTGAAGAGGAAAGGGGAGAAGGATAAGGAATGAATGAGGGAGAAGGTGAATAAGGAAGGGAACAAGATAAAGAGTTAGAGGAAGAGGTAACCCCAGGATCCCAAATCTTATCTTCAATCCTCCTTCTTGTCCCATATGAGCCAGTCACTACATTTAGTAAACCTATTTTTTTCACTAAAGAGATTCAATTGAGAAAGAGAACTTACACAAATGAGGAAGAAGGAGAAAATATAGACATGGAATTCTTGGGGCATGCTTTTCACCAAGACAAGGCCAATATACCAGCACCACCCATATCTTATGTCACCCAAGACACTAGGGGTCGCTAGAAGGCACAAGATGTAATCCATTCTACTAGCACTTCTCAAGCACAAGCAACCCCGAAATATTACACATTTGAAGAGGTATACTTGGATGAGCCTACTGGGGAAGGGATAAAAACATTGGAAGCCTTAGGACTTAAGCATGCTCTAGGATTAATGAGAAAGGATGAGGAGACCATAGAGTCCTTAAAAGAGTAGAATGAGGCTTTGAAAAAGTTAATTCCCAAAAATGGTGGGTCCCATTGATCCAAGTTTCCCAGAGGCCTCATTACAAGCTGTATTAGAAAAGAGGGCCACTCTAGATTTGCCGGCAGGCTTGACCCCTTCCTTCATCTAAGAAAGTGTAGATTAGAAAAATTAATTTGATTAGTATGGAGAAGGGGCCATCAAACTGATGTTTAAACCTTATAGGGTCATCTTGATCGAAGCTACAAAGTTGATAGACTTGATAGAGAATGAAGGTGGCTTAGATTCTGAGATAAGAAAATGGCAGGCAGCCCTCCAAGACCTAAAAGTAATCAAGAAGCAACACTTCCAAATCTTAGTGAAGATATATGAGGTCAAAGAGAAGGAAAACTTTGAGACATGGATCAAGTGTATAGCCAAGATAATTAATGTCTACGAAGAGTGTCAAGCCAATATAGTGGAAAAATAGAAGGAGGTCTTGGAGTGGGTGGAAGAGATAGATTTTTTCTTCGCAAGGATTAGTCTCGACTTATATAGGGATGAAGAAAAACATATCCTATGGATATCAAAAGATGTGATTCATCAATTCAGAGATATTCTGGTAGGTTTTAGTACCAAAGAGGCTTTACACCATCTATTCTATTCAAAAGAAGAGATGCAGAGAATGCCTAAAAATGAAGAATAGATTAATTTCTTCGCTTCTGAATTGACAATATTAAGAGAGAACCAAGAATGAAGGGTAAGAAAAGTGAAGAGGAAAGAAATAAAATATGATGAAGTTCAAGAGATAATACAGAGGCTCAGAGATTCCTATCTAGAAGTCTTTCCCAACTGACACCTTAGATTCATTCAACAATTTTGCAGGACAATTTTTCTACACTTAGCAAATTTTCTCCAAAGGCAAAGTTTGGCCTTTTTGCCCCTCCAATTTTCTCCCTTTCGGCCTTCTATATATTTTGGAATTTTGACCTTTTTGGTCTTTCTTCCTCCTAAAGGGCTGAAATTTTCAGACCTTTAGAGTTGGTTCAACACTTAGCAATTTTTGGGTACTTTAAAAACTTTGGAGTAGAGGTCGGGGGCCAAAATTCTGAGTATTTGTAGCGAGATCACTTTTTTGCATAGCAGTTGAACTCCAGATCAGATTGGTGCCTAACTTTAGTTTATTTTGGAAGGACTAAGGGTCCCCTATCAGTTCCCACCAAAAGATAAACCTCTAGATGAATATTCCAAGGAAGAACTCCAAGAATCAAGAAGAAGACTCCAAGTTCTCAGATGAAACGCCATCTTCTTTCTCTTTATTTTGTTGAAAAGTTTGATCCCTCTTGCATGGAAAAACTGATTGTAAATGTATTTAAAATCCATACAAGTTATTTACTATTATTTATCAGTAGTTTCCTTTCAAAAAAGTTTTAGTTTTATCTTATGTTCATTAATTTAAACTCTTTGATGCCCTAATTTTGGCATTCAGAGTTGTAGATCAAAACTCTATATATTGTACTCAAAGGAAATTTAATAGGGTCTAATTCCTAATGTAATAAAATAAACATTTGGTGCTTCATTGGTGGTGTGTTAATTTCTTCCATCTATGTGAAATTTGTGAATGTGTGCATACATTGTTCATTATTTTCAAAGAGCAGTTTTTTTTATTGTGTTTCAAATTCATGTTTACATTAGTTGGAGTTTGTTGTTGTCTATCTACCTTTTTGTGATGAATGCATGGAAGGTATCTTTTTATTGTGATCAAAATTAAATTCATCTTGTGGGTGTTCACATATTGGTGGCCTCACAATTTGATAGATTTTGGAAATGTTGCATGAGTGAATTCATCTTTTATCCAAATGCTTGCATCCATTGGGTATAGAATTATGACTTTGTTTGATTTATACCTTGTGGGTTTGTTCCAAATCTCTCCATCATTCAATTCAAAAGGAAGGGTTTACAACACTTTATGTCTATAGGATTTCATTGCAGAAATTTTCTTTATTTCTTGTTACCTTGCTCCTTTAAATTATGTCGTAAATGTGAAAGTAATCATCTTGAAAATACAAAATTGAATTTTTATTTCAAACACCATTCTTTGTTAAAATGGAAAATACCAAAAAGTACTAAATTTATTTTATAGTTTGATGACTTGAACATACCATAAAAGGCCTCCTCATGAACATTCACACTTATCTTCAATGGAGTAACCAAGAAGGTTGTGACCCACCCCAGAGAACCTTGGGAATAACTTCATTATTCTTTCAAGAGAGGAAATTGAATCTCGAGATCCTAGCATGTTGACTTGTGTAAAAACAATGCTCAAAAATTACCCAAGAGCCTTCTCAAGTGGACCCTTTTTATGTAACTTTATTGATAAACAAAAAACTTGTAAAAAATAGTATAATTGATTCTAGTGCCGCTGCAAATGTAATGCCATATGGTGTAATGAAAGAATTGGGTATGAATTTTGATACTTTCTATGAAATGTGTTATTCCATGGATAATAGAGAATTCTCTATGGTGGGAACTCTAAAATGAGTAGAAGTTAAGATGATTTTTTTCCCTAAAGCATATTACAAAATGGATGTAGTTGTTGTAGATACCCAACCCATTATGGTATGTTATTGTCTAGACAGTGGGCTGCAGTAGTTGGAGGTCATGTCCAATTGGAATTATCTTATGTAAAAATCCCAGTGAATGGGAATGAGGTAAAATTGCATAGAGAACCACGATCACCAGTAACTATTGAGAAGGTGGAAGATAATATGCTTAATTATTGTGTAGATGTAGACATGGAAAACTTTAGAGTAGAGAAGATCTTTCCACAATGCAAAATTACTGATCCATTAATTGAAGATATGAACACACAATAGGGTCATTTGTGGTGGATGTACTTTGATGGAGCTTTTTCTAAAGAGGGATTAGGAGCTAGTATTCTATTTATTTATCCATCAAGTACTACATTCAAATACTCTTTGTTGTTAAATTTTTAATGTACAAATAATACTGCTGAATATGAGGCCTTCTTTTTGAGATTAAGTTTTTCTACTAGGCATGGTATCAAATGTTTAAAATAATATGGGGACTCTGAGCTAGTAGTAGCACAAGTTAGATCCAAGTCTGTTGTAAAAAAATGATAGATTGAAAATGTACAAGCATGCTATTTCGGATGAGATTGAATCTTTTGATGCCTTTAACATTGAATGGATAGAAAGGTAAAAAACACCATGGAAGATTTTCTAGCTAATGTTGCTTTAAAAAATGGTGATTTGACTTTGAGTGGGGTATCAATGGTGGAAGTTAAGAGTAGACTAGTTGTCCCTGATAACGTTTACAACTGGCAAGTTTTTGAAGATGACCAGGATATTCTTAGGTTTATTTAGTGCCTTGACCATTATAAAGGCCAACATGTAGATTGTAAATCTTTAGTTGAAGTGATTGATGACAAGGATATTGTTTTGGGAAATCAGGTTGTCCAGTTGAGTTCTAATCACATTCCTAAGGTGATGATAGAACTAGAAGCATTGTTCAGTGATCAAGATGATCATTTATCAAAAAGGAGCAGTACTAAAATTGAGGATTTGGAGGAGGTAAATTTAGGATCATAAACCACACCTCAAATAAAATATATTGGAAGGATGTTATAATCCCGTGTTAGGGAAAATATGATAAAATTGTTAAGGAAATACCAGCATGTATTTGCCTTGTCACATGAGGACCTAAAATCCTACAGGGAAGACCTTTTCTAACATAACATCCCACTGAAACTAGATGCTAATCCATTCAGACAAAATCAAAGACCAATCAACCCATTATTGGCCCCCAAAATGCAACAAGATTTGATGAGATTGAGGGTTGCAGGGATTATTCAACCCATAAGACATTCAACTTCGGTCTCTGATTTGGTCCCAGTGAGGAAAAAAAATGGTGATATAAGGCTTTGTCTTGATTTTAGGAACCTAAATATTGCATCTTTGAAAGATAATTATTCCTTTCCTAACATGGAGGTGATGTTGCACAAAGTTACTGGTTGTGATTTATTGTCAATGATGGATGTTTCTTCAAGCTACAACCAGGTATTAGTAAAGGAATCAAAGAAATTTAAAACTACATTCACTACTCTATGAGGAGCACATGTGTATATTAGGGTACCCTTTGGTCTCATAAATGTAGGGGAAACATTCCAAAGAGCTATGGATATTACATTTAAATAATTTATAGATTAATTCATGGTGATCTATCAAGATGATTTGACAACATATTCCAAGAAAGCAGAGGACCATTATGGACATTTAGAAAATATTTTTAATAAAGATTTGGAATATGGAGTTTCTTTGAATACTAAGAAGTGTCGGCTTGCAGTAATAGAAGGAATTTTTTTGGGACATATAGTGTCAAAAGAAGGAATAAGAATTGACCTAGAAAGGATAGAAGAAATTCAGAATGTCACTACTCCAAAGAATGTCAAAGGAGTACAATCTTTTTTAGGAAAGATTAATTTTGTGAGGAGGTTTATTGCTAACTTTGCAGAGATTGTTAATCCTATAATTAAATTGTTAAAAAAATGATGCAAAGTTTAAATGTGATGAAGAAGCACAATTTTATTTAGAAAGGATCAAGAAGGTAGTTCAAGAAGCACCTATTTTAAGGTCTCCTGATTATAGTAGGCCATTTTCATTATTTTATTTTGCATCTTTTCATACAATTATTAATGTGTTACAATAGAAGGATGAGGAGGGTTATGAACATCCCATTTCATTTTCAATAAATCCCTCCAAGCTACAGAGTTGAATTATGAGATGATGGAAAAACAAGCATATGCCCTGGTTAAAGCTATGAAGTCACTCAAAACTTATTTGGTTTGTGAAAAAGTGATTACATATGTACCTCATGCATAAATCAAGGACATTCTTACTCAATCAGAAGTTACTAGCAAATGATGTGACTGGATAAATAGGATTCAAGAATTTAATTTCTAAATTCGTATTACCAAATTAGTAAGAGGACTTGGTCTACAAAAGCTAATGACAGAGGAGAATATGGATTTGGTTCAGATAAATAATGTATAAGTACAAGATTCAACAGTGACTAGTATTGAAAAACAACCTTATTATGTTGATATCATGTACTATCTCAAAAATACCAAGCACCCTGATTTTATGATTGATGATCAGAAAAGAACCCTCGGGTTACAAGATCAGAGATACACATTAGTACAAGGAGATTTATATTGGAAAGACAAAAATGGTGTACTTTTGTTATGCCTAGATGAGGGGTAAGCTAAAAAGGTCCTAAAGGAAATCCATGCTAGTGTATGTGGTGGACATTACTCTACTAAAACTACTACTCATAAGATCCTTAGGGCTGGTTATTATTGGCCCATTTTATTTAAAGATTCCTTCAAGTTTGTAAGAAATGGTGAAGCATGTTAGAGATTTGCTTCCAAGATAAAGTATTCTAGTGCTTTCTTGCTAAATCAAGCAGTGGTAGAGGCACCTTTTTCATATGGGGGATTGATTTCATTGGGGATTTTTACAAACAATCTAGTGGTGGACATAGTTGGATATTGGTTTCCATAGATTACTTCACAAAATGCATAGAGGCAATTCCTACTGAGAAGGAAACTAGTAAGGTAGTTATGGATTTTCTGATGGAAAATGTTCTGACAAGATTTGGTGTCCCTATAAAATTGATAATGGACAATGCTATGTGTTTTAGGTTAGAGGAATTTAAGGATTTTTGTGATTAATATGTAATTATGATGTCATATTCTTCTCCATATCCACCCTAAGCTAATGGACAAGAATAATCTAGTAATAAGAGTACTCTACAAATTTTGAAGAAAACTTTGAAAACAAACAAAAGAGCTTAGCATTCTATCTTGAAATTAGCTTTATGGGCTAATAGAGTAACTATGACAAAGGCTACTGACAAGTTCCCTTTTGAATTGGTGTATGGTATGTAGGGCAGGCTCCCATGGAATAATTTACTTCATGTTTATAAATTCATTGAGGAGGAAGGTCTTGAAGTAAGTGATGCTATGCATAATAGAATGATCCAGTTAGTTGAACTTGATGAAATCAAAAGAGAGGGACAACAAAAAAACTTGAAGAGAAAATAGAAAATGAAATATTTGTTTGACAAAAGAGCTAATAATAGAAATTTTCAACTAGATGACATGGTATTACAGTGGAATGCTAAGGTTGAAGATAAAGGGAAAAAAAAAAAGTTTGAATCCTTATGGATAGGGCCTTATATCATTCATCAAACACATGGTAAAGATTCATATTTATTAATAAATTTTGATGGTGAGGCATTGGAATTTCTAGTGAATAGACAATTCCTAAAATGTTTCTTTAATTGAAATTTTCCATGCATAGTAGTCATGTATATAGATACCTAGTTTTAGGTGTGCTGGTTTTCTGTAGGTTGTACATTATTATATATCTTGGAATTTTTCTGCAGAGCTGTGCGTACTTGTGGTCTCCTTTTCCCAGAGATCTGTATTCTTGCCTTGATCTATAAATCAAGCATCCATAGTTAGAGCCACTATCGGTCATATTTTTTCTATGTAAATGTATCTTGTCTTGGGCCTAGTTAGGTTGTACAAAGATTTTTTTGTCCCTGGCTAAATTTCTCAGTTTTTATGCCTGTTTCACAACTCCAATGAACTCTAGCATGAAATTGTAAGTTTCTATGAGAAAATCTACTTTAAATGATGAAAATCATGCTATGTCTTGTAAATTATTAAGCCTTAAATTAAAAATTTCTAGCCATTAGTGATAAAATGTCTTTAACCCTTCATGGACTTGTTATCAAACCGAGTTACCTTTTTCGGTCACTTAAAAATCCTTTACACATGTGTTTATTTGTTATGTCTGAGCGAGGTCATCCCTTTTATCTTTTCCTATGTCTTAGCGGGGTCATCAATTAATTTTCTTTTGTTTCCCTATATCCTATGTTCCCGACTTACTTTACCCTTTATATCTTCTGAGCATATTCATTTTAATCTAATGGTCGACTTAAAGACTTCAATCAAGCCATTACACCCTTGCAACATGTGTCCTAGGTGGGTTTGGCTCAGCAAGAAATTAATTAAGGTAAAGAACAAGCAAGCTATAGAAGATCCTACGAGTAGCTTAAAGGCTTAATGATGAGATGATTGAGATCTAATGACACATGGCACATGGCGTGCCCGACATAGTAGAAAGGAAGAGATAACGGTAAGCACTTAAAGTTAATCTCACAGTCGACTTAAAGACTTAAAGAGAAAGATGAAGATCTTTATCCATCAAGTCATTAAGCTGTTGTGACATATGGCATTTGTGACATCATAATCTTAGGTTCGTGGAAGAGTTAAAAGGTAAGCAAGTCACATTTGATCTGATGGTAGGCTTAAAGGCTTGAAGCAGAGATACAATCGATCTAATATTCAAGCCATTAAGCCATTGTGACACGTGTCCTATCTGAGTTTGTGGTACCTATAGTTTGAAGCATAGGGTGAGATTAAAGTGTAGTATTGTTACTTTTGATTAGATATTTAGCTTAATGGCTTGAAGACAAAGATGAAGTTTTATAGCTTTTAAGCCATTGCACCTGCATGCCACCTATCAAATATTAGATCTAAAAACCTGGATGACTTAAATAGGATCTACAATTGTGTTTTAAAGATAGAGAAAGTTTCAATATGGATTGTTGATGGAGATGTACATGCCATTTGTAGCAATTTAACTTCTTTTAAAATATTTGAATGCCTTTCTCAGGGTTTTCAAGTGGTGTTTCATGTTGTCTTGTTTGAGAAAATTAAATTGGTTGATCTGATCTTCTGGGATTTATTTTAACACCTGTTGGATATTGTATGAAGGAGAGATTAGTGTGTCTGAGTGCATTTAAGAAGATATTATCTTCTTAGGGTTTTTGTTAACATATAAACAGTATTTTAAACCATTGTCTTGTCATGTTCCATTCTTCATAGTAAATGAGGACCTATTTTAGAGTTTTATATTGCTGATTTGATCAAATAACTAAGATTTTGAGCCTTTCAAAGAGGGAAATTTAAGTTTTTGCATTTCTTGAGTGTTAGTTCTTCTGGGGTAATTAATACAGACAAGACATTCCATATGTTATTCCTTTTGCAGGGCATGATTCTTTAGTTTTGCTTGATGTTTGAAATGATTTAATGTTCTCTGTCATGCAATAGTTTAATATTTATAACCCTAACCCTAATTAAATCAGAAGCTTGTTGCAGTCCTTGTTTCTATAAAAGGACTTCAGGATCATTTTTAGAGGTATGGGGATTTTATGCCACAAAAGCTATTTCTACATATTTTGATCAAGTTTATCAATGGTTTCTTTGGTTCTTATTTCATATGTACTTGATGCCTTAATATCAATATATGTATGTACATCCCATGATTTCAAGAATTTGAATGAATAGTTGTCTATGTTTCTAGTTTTTGTACTCATTTGGATTGATTGTTAAGGACATTTCAGTCCATCACTTTGTAAGGTAGTGTCTAAGTGTTTTAAGGTTTCTTTCAAGGAGAGAATTAAATCCTTAAGATAATTTCAGTGAGTAGGAGATTGAAATAGATTTGATAAGTATTTCTGCTTCAAGGAAGTGTGAATAGATTATGTAAGGCATACTCTAGGTCAGTATTTAGTGTAGGATCTATATTTGATGTATCTTTGATATTGAAGGTCTTTACATATTGAATGACTCCATGCCCATTGGATAAGGCACTAGTCTGATGTTGATGCAGGAGTATCTTGGGTCCTTGGAAATCCTGCTCAACCAAAAATATGTTTTCTTTTATTCTTTATCTTGTTTGGAGGCTGCTCGATGAAATAGTCTATTACCCTATTTCTCAAGTATGCTTATCTGGAGTTGGTTTCCCTATTGGTCGGGTATGGTTTTCTTGAGTTGGTTTTATTTTGTTTGAGTATGCTTGTCTTGATTCATTTCCTATTGCTCGGTGATCTTTGTTCCTGAGTTGTTTTTGTTACTTAGTTTGTTGCTTTCAAGTTGTTTATCCTGATCAGGTTGACTTCTACATTTATTTTTGTGGCTTAATTAATGTGGGGTCTCTCATTGGGATCTATTTGGACCTAAATTTAGGTATCTCTTATGGATTTGAGCATCGACCTCTTTGGTGGACTCTTGTATGTATTTGTTTCTCTATTCTTAGTTTGAGGCAGTTTTAGAAGGGGGTAAAATTGGATAGAAGATTATATGTTGTGATATTGTAAGGAAGGTCTCTGACCTTGCATGTATGAAGATGATTTTTTAAGTCCCTAAATGCATATGGCCCAAACCAGGAAGGCCTTATAGCCCCACATGGACTGAGTTTGATCAATTAATTAAATAAAATATATATGTTGTTTCCTTCTCTCACTCTGTGTGTTTGGCTTTCGCATTGCTATTTTGCAAGGTTGGTTTGGTACTTAGGAAATCCATTGGCCCCTCTTCCTATCCCTCCTTAAGTCAGGTGGTATCATAATAAGTTTGATCAATTAATTAAATAAAAGATATCTATTGTTTCCTTCTCTCACTCTGTGTGTTTGGCTTCCGCATTGTTATTTTGCAAGGTTGGTTTGGTACTTGGCAGAGCCCTTGGCCCCTCATTCCTATCCCTCCTTGCATTAGGTGGTATCAAAGCATTGGTTAGATCTAAGTTCCATTCTTGTAAACCCTAACCCTAGTTGGTGATATTTTTGTGGAGTGGCATATTGCAATCTAACCTACAATTGCAGAGGGATTCAAGATGGTTCGTGGGAGAGGAAATGCAGATCCAAGTCTAGATGATATGCTTAGATAGATGGCTACAAGATTGGAACCTATTGAGATAGCCCAGCATAAAGGAATACATCTTGAAGATATTAGTGATGATGAAGTTGAAGAAGTTCAAGGTTAAGTTGCACCTGCACCTGCACCTGTGATGGATCAGGAAGAAGAGAGATTCCTGTGAGATGTGACAAGGTTGAATTCCACACCTCAATTTAATCCTCCCGAGTATAGTGGAAAATTGGATTCTAATGAATTGATTGACTGGATAAATGAGATGGAAAAGTACTTTGAGTATGGAAATGTATCAGAAGACAAGAAATTCAAGATTGCAAGCACAAAGTTGAAAGGTCATGCATCCTTATGGTGGGAACATCTGCAATTGGATCAAAAGAAGAAAGGTAAAGAGAAAATCAAGCTATGGGATATGATAGTAAACAAATTGAAAGGCAATTTTCTACCTTGTGATTATTAGATTAACCAAATTAGGTGAATGTGAAGTTTGAAGCAGAAAGATAGATCGGTGAAAGACCATATTGAAGAGTTATATAGACTAGACATTAGATCTGGACATGTTGAAGTTGAAGTGGAAAGAGTAGAAAGATATATGAAGGGATTAAGAAGTTCTATACAATATGAGATCAATTTGGTCAAGATGGAAAGCATTGAAGAGACATGTCAGTTTTCCCTCAGAGCTGAGGAGAAATTAAACAAGAGATATGAACAAAGACAAATAGGTAGAGGTGGTAGATTCCCTAGAGGAAGAGGTATATGTCATGGTGAAAATGGTAGATCTGAACTAGACAAGTCAATTTAAGACACATCTCAAGACAAAGGAAAGACTGAATGGAAAGGTGGAAGTTCATACTGAGGAAGAGGAAATTACTCCCGAGGTGGTTATAGTAGAAGAGGATTCCAAGTAACTTGTTACAACTATGGTGAAGAAGGACATAAATATTTTCAGTGTACACATGCAAGAAAGAAGATTAGTAGTAGCATTAATGCTTTGGTACAAGGGGAGTCATTGAATGAAGCTAAAAAGGAAGGAAACCTCATGATCCAAAGGATACTATGGAGTGAGAAAGATAAGAAAGATCCTATCAGGAATTTTTTTTTCAAGACTAGATGTAGAGTTTCTGACAAAGTCTAGAAGGTAACTATTGATAGTGGAAGCTCAGACAATCTAGAATCTGAGGAAATGGTCACAAATTTGTATTTGGATAGGATGAAGCATCCAAAGCCCTATCAGATCTCATGGATCAAGGATGAGCATACATTAATGGTGAGTGAACAATGCTTTGTGAATCTGAAAATTAGAAAGTACTATGATAAGGTGTTGTGTGATATTATTCCTATGGATTATTGCCATATTTTGTTGGGTAGACCTTGGAAATATGATAGACATGCTATACATGATGGAAGATTGAATAGATATTCTATTTGGGTTGATGGTAAGAAGCAAGTTTTGTTACCTTTGATTGAAAAATATGTTGGTGAGATATGTACATCTGTGAAATTTTGTTTGATGAAAGGGAGATAGTTTGTTAAGGATTTTAAAAAGAAATGATATTTTTTATGCTTTGATTCCTAACAAACCGAGTAAGAATACTGAAAATGAAATTCCTGCAAAAGTTGAGAAGTTACTCACTGAGTACAAAGAGATCATTTTAGATAATGTACCTTATGGTTTTCCACCAATGAGAGATATCATTCATTGTATGGATATGATTCTTGGAGCTAGTTTACTGAAAAAAGCACCACATAGGTTAACACCGACTGAGTATGATGAGCTTAACTGACAAATTCATGAATTGTTGAACAAAGGCTTGATCCAAGAAATTTTGAGTCTATGTGTAGTACCAACTATGTTGGCACCTAAGAAGAATGGAGAATGGTGAATGTGCACTAATTCAAGAGAAATAAATAAGATCACAGTGAAGTATAGGTTTCCTATACCAAGATTGGATGATATAATGGATTATTTGAGTGGAGCAAGATATTTTACCAAAATTGATTTGAAGAGTGGATATCATCATATCAAAATTAGAGAAGGTGATGAATGGAAGACTACTTTCAAGACAAAGGAAGGTTTGTATGAGTGGTTGGTTATGCCTTTTGGTTTAGCTAATGCACTGAGTACATTTATGAGGTTAAAGAAATGAAATTTTGAAGAAATTATTGAATAAATGTGTGATTGTTTACTTGGATGATATTATGATATTTAGTAAGACTAGAGAAGAACATTTGAGGCATATAAGACAATTATAGCAGAGATTGAAAGAGGAAAAGTTGTTGATACATATGAAGAAGTGTTCCTTCATGAAAGAAGAGCTTGTGTATTTGGGTTTTATGATTTTAGTTGATGGTTTGAAGATGGATCCTAAGAAGGTTGAAGCTATACTTAGTTAGCCTACACCTAAGAATGTTAGTGAGGTAAGATCATTTCATGGATTAGCAAGTTTTTATAGGAAGTTTATCAGAAATTTTAGTTCTATTTTGTAATGTTATGACTGAGACAATGAGAGGAGACAAAAGAGAATTCAAATGGACACATGGAGCTGATAAGAGTTTTGAGACTTTAATGTTAAAAGTTACTAAATTAATTACCTATGTTAGCCTTACCTAATTTCAATAAGGTATTTGAAGTTGAATGTGATGCAAGTGGATGTGCAATTGGAGTTGTGTTGACTCAAGAAGGTAAACATGTTGCTTTCTTTAGTGAAAAGTTGAATAATGCTAAGAGGAAATATTATGTCTATGATCAAGCGTTCTATGCTATTGTTCAAGACATGAAGAAGTGGAGACATTACTCAATGCCAAATGAATTTGTATTATATATTGATCATAATGATTTACAATATTTGGGTAGTCAAAATAAGTTGAATTAGAGACATATGAAATGGGTAGAGTATCTGCAGATTTTTACATTTGTTATTAAACATAAGAGTGGAGTTTCTAACTGAGTTGCTGATGCATTAAGTAGAAGAAGATCTTTGTTTACTGAAATGAGAATTGAAGTTTTTGGTTTTGATGATATGAAGAATTTGTATGAAAGTGATCCTAATTTTTTAGAGTAGTGGAGAGTGTGCATAGAACCTAATTCAAATAACTCAAGTAAGTATGAAGATTATTTCATTTAGGAAGATATGTTGTTCAAAGGTATTTACTTGTGCATATCAAGAGGTTCAATGAGAACTAATTTTATTAAGGAGAAACATAGTAGTGGTTTGGCTGGACATTTTAGTATTGATAAGACATTGAGTTTTCTTAAGGAAAGGTATTTTTGGCCTTAGTTGTATAAGGAAATTAAGAAGTTTGTGAAAATTTGTGGAGTTTGTCAAGTTGCATTTAAGGAGTAAGTCAGAATACTGGTTTGTATATAGCAATTACTGTTCCTAAGAAACCTTGGAGTGATATTAGCATGGATTTTTATCTTAGCTTACTGAGCAAAGCAAGAGGTAATGATTCCATATTTTCTGTTGTTGATAGATTTTCTAAGATGACACATTTCATACCATGCAGGAAAACATCAGATGCAGTACATATAGAAAATATTTTCTTTAAGGAGATCGTCAGATTGCATGGATTACCGAGTAGTATCATCTCTGACTGAGACAATAAGTTTGTAATCTATTTTTGGAAAACACTTTGGAAGAAGCTGGACACTGAGTTGAAGTATAGTTATACATTTCATCCATAGACTGATGGACAAACAAAGGTTGTAAACCGAAGTTTGGGTAACTTGTTGAGATCCCTAGTTGGAGACACACCAAGTAATTGGTATTCGATGTTGGCACAAGCAGAGTTTGCATACAACAATTCAGTGAATAGGAGTACTGGAAAGACACCTTTTGAAATTTTTCATGGCACACAACCGAGAGGTATATCAAACTTGAGAGATATTGTTGGAGAAAATAAAATAAGTGTTGAAGTAGAGGAATTTTCTAAATTTATTAAGACATTGCATGAAGATGTAAAAAAAAAGTTGGAGAAAAGTAATCAGAAGTACAAGGATAGTGCAGATAGATCAAGGAGACATAAAAATTTTGAAGTTGGTGATTCAGTAACGGTTCATTTAAAGAAAGTCAGATTTCCTATTGGGACATATGGAAAATTGAAGATGATGAAATTTGGTCGTTGTTGAATACTAAGAAAAAATGATAGTGGAAATTCTTATGAAGTTGAATTACCTGATGACATGGATATATCACCTATATTAAATATTTTAGACTTATATGAATATCATGAACCTGATGAAGAAGTGACAGTACTGAGTGATTATCCTAAGAAAAAGATAGAAGAAATTGAACAGATGTTGAAACAGAGAGTTAGCAAAAGTACAATTGGAAAGGAATACATGGAGTATCTGGTAAAATGGAAGAACATGCCAATTGAGGACTCATATTGGATTTCTCAATCTATGTTAGATTCATTTTAGGTTGGATCTGATACATGATTTAGGGAATCATTTCTTTTAACCCTAGGTGTCTGATGTAGGAGCATCTTGGGTCCTTGGCAATCCTGCTCAACCAAAAATATGTTTTCTTTTGTTCTTTAGCTTGTTCGGAGGCTGCTCGATGAAATACTCTATTACCCTATTGCTTGAGTATGATTTTCCTAAGTTGGTTTCCCTATTGATCAGGTATGCTTGTCCTGAGTTGGTTTTCTGTTGCTTGGGTATGCTTTTCCCGAGTCATTTTTTGTTTCTCGGTGATCTCTGTTCCTGAGTTGTTGTTGTTGCTTGGTTTGTTGCTTCCGAGTTGTTTATCCTTATCTGGCAGACTTCTACATTTAATTTCCATGGCTTAATTAATGTGGAGTCTCTCATTGGGATTTGTGTGGACCTAAATTTGGGTCTCTCTTATGGATTTGAGGGTCGACCTCTTTGGTGGACTCTTGTATATATTTGTTTCTTTTTTATTAGTTTGAGGCAGTTTTAGAAGCGGTAGAATTGGATAGAAGATTACCTGTTGAGATATTGGAAGGTAGGTCTGTGACCTCACATGTATGAAAATAATTTTGTAATACTCTAAATGTATATGGCCAAAACTGGGAAGGCCTTACAGCTCGACATGTACTGAGTTTGATCAATTAATGAAATAAAAGATATTTGTTGTTTCCTTCTCTTACTCTATGTGTTTGGCTTCCACATTGTTGTTTTGCAAGGTTTGTTTGGTACTTGGGAGAGCCCTTGGCTCCTCTTTCCTATCCCTCCTTGCATTAGATGTGTTAAGTTGTGTGGTTCCCATCAAATCTATATAAAAACTGTTATCATTTTCATTTTATGTTTTATTGAGCCTGCATGTTGAAAAGTATTACATCTTTAGGGCAGTAAATAGGTTAGCCTTTCCTAAGTTTGGAACTCAAAAATAAGAAGGATGAGAATCCTTATTTCACTTGTATTTTCTCTTATCAAGTTCATAGTTTGGTTTGTGAAGCTCTGCATAAAGTTGATTGTTAGCATTTGTAGGACTTGTTATCAACTTTTGCAATAAAAGGTAGGAGTAGATCATTGCGAAAAGTCTATCCACTGCATGATTTACTAAGGAGAAGTAAATCAAGTTAGGTACACCCACCTAAGTCTGTGGATCTCAAAGTGAAGGAGGATTTAATCCTCATTAATTGGACTTGTTTCTTGACTAAATTTAAATTTGGGTTTTATAAGAGTCAAACATTACTGCTATATAGGATTTTGCAAGAAAAATCTCCAACATAAGGCATAGTCAAGTTCAGTGATCATTTGGAGGATTTATAGTTTGATGAATGGTATTGTTGAGAGTCTTTGCATTTAAAGTGACTCCATACCCACTGGATAGGGTACTGATCTGATATGTTAGATTTGTGGTTCTCATCCAATTTTATAAAACCTGTTACAATTTACTGGTTTTATTCTACATCCACCATTCCTAACTGCTTATAAATTTGTTATAGTTTGAAAGGAAGAAGATAGGTAATACCCACCTCAGTTTGTGGAGCTCAAAGTATATAAGGTTTTAGGACCTTGTTGAATATTTCTTCTTTTTCTTGGTGAATTAGTGCATAGGTTTATGGAGGAAAATACCTGAGCAACAGGTATACCAAAATCAACAATAAAAGGAACCAACAGACCCTGTGACCGAAAAACCCTCCATCCCAATCATCATCACTATCCTCAACATCCTCTCCCTTAGAAACCTCCATTGCAATGAAAGAGCCATTTCTTGAAACTCTCTCTCTCTCTCTCTCTCTCTCTCTCTCTCTCTCTCTCTCTCTCATGCCCATTGTCTTATTTTTTTCTAATTGGCATGGGAAGTTAAATTGACAATCTGGGAAACCCTTGATGGCCAAGAATTTGAGATTTTTGATACAAAAATGACATGGAGAGATTTTTTATAACACATAAAGGAGTGCACCCTAGAGTATTTCCTTGAGGATACCAATCAACATGGTAAGTGCACAAAAATGGTGTGTAGAAAGTGGAGTATAAGTGGTCACCTTTTTTCTGAAATTAGGTAAACCTAGACTTCAAAGAGAAATTCAAGGGTTAGGCACTCAAAATTAAGAGTTTTGAAAATAATAAGAATCGTAGTAATCTAAATCTAGTTTCCAAACTAATATTTTTTTTTAAATGGATAAGATTAAGAGGGTCAAACCCGTTGCACATGAAAAAATGTTCCTAATTTTTTTCTGAAAAACATAACATAGTGTCTCGCGTGTGCCTCAAAAACAACATAGTTAGCTTTAGTATTTTGTAAAACCTTTTGGTAGAATGGTAGGTAAAAATGAGTGCCAAAATTTATATATTTTTTTATAATTTTCTCTTGAGTAATTTTTTAATGATTTTTTGAAGTGGGAACATCCTAAAAATTGGGTGTCTATTCGTGCATTGGCCATAACTTCATCAAAATAATAAAAAATTAAAAAAAATTTAAGTGTACATATAATCAAGTCTAGAACAATAATATGTAGTTTTTTTTGAATTTGGTCAAGTAAATCAAAATTTATTAAGAAAATGGTAGACATAAGTCTATGCAAATTCTGAAGACACTGGTCAAGAAAATTAAATTTTACTATGCTAATGTTGCCAAAAAAAGAAAAAAAATTATAAGGTTAGAAAGCTAAGAAAATGTGTGAGATTATGGTTGTAATTTTACAAATACCCATTTAAATCTAATGACAAGAAAGTTGAGAAATTATTATGGAAGAAAAAATACTTGTAAAGGGAGAGAAATGGAGGGAAAAAAGTCTCCCAAGCCTTAGGGTTGTTGTCCAAACCTCTTACCTAACCATAACGCAATATGGTTCCTAACTATTAAAAACCTGATTGGGTTCTATAAGAGAAATTTCTATTGCCTTAGTTCTTCATAATGTGTATGGGTCATGTATAATTAAAATCATGTGTTTTTTGTTCTACAAAACCATATTGGGTTTTGCGGAAATAAAAATATATGCTTGTAAACTTAGCATACACTACATAGATGTATATTCTTACATATATTATATGTGTATTTTGTATGATGAAAATCTACCTATGTGGAACAAGCTCAGACATTCAAACGTTAGAGCTATAAATCATATAAGCTACATTAACACATCAAAACATACTCCTACACAAATTTTTCCACCATAACCTTTGATAAGCCAAACAAGGGAACCCAAGCCTTGTTGATTTTCTCTTAGAGAGGGTTGTGGGTGTGCACTCCAAACACAATGTATCAGTCCCACTTGATTTAAAATATTAGTGATGAATGTAAAGTAAATGCAAACTAAAATGTAATGATATTGAATATCTCAAGATCTAGTTATGGAGAACTTGGCTAAAGCATTCAATGAGTGATATGGGACTAGGAATGAGAAGTAAATGGAAGAATATAGTGTTAAATGCAACAACCTAATAACTAAGAATGGAGTTAAATTATCATAATGAGTGCCAGAAACTACCAAACATTTTAGTATAAGAGCTCTAAATGCATGAAATATTTCTTGACACAAACTAGCATAATAACTCTAATGCAAAATGATGGGTGATTTAATCTTGGCAAGGTTCTTATTTATAGGATTTTGGAGGGCTTGGGTGAGGTAAATCATACATGGCATCCACATAGGTGTCATATGAAGGACACATAAGTCATGCAAGAGTCCAATTTTTCTCACACATGTGTGAGCAATTTGAGATGTGATGGGCCAATGTGTACTTCAAGTACACATGTAAGAGGATTTTCATAGATTTCATAAGCTTGGTCCAATGAATCATTTTTGGCAAGTGTAAGAAAGAGTCATCAAGGTTGTAAGAAACATTTGTTAGAGTAATAAAGTGATTCCACTTATTAATTAAATAATTTTAATTTAATTATTAAGTCACTTATTATCTCTCTTTTACTTAAGCTAAAATTTAGGCATATAATAATTAATTCTTTTATTAATTATTATTATGCAACCTATATTTTTCCCCTTTAGGGTTTCAATCACCTTCATAAGGTTTGATCTCTTTGTATTTTGCATTCCCTCTCAGAATGAATATTTTTTATTTCAAAACTTTTTTGTCTCCAATATTTTCTTTTGTAATAGGTTATTTTGCATGCAGATGATCTTGGCTTATGAATTCTTTGAATTCTAACATGGTATGAGAGCCTTTCTCCTATTACCCATTCCTAAGGTTTTGAATTTGTTGGAGCTCTAAGGGTTTCAAGGTATTTCTATGAAAAGTTGTGTGGATTTGGGGTGGAGATATTTTCAAAGCACTCTGGGCACAAACTGACCTCACGATCACGTTCGTAATGCCCCAAAACCCTCATTTTCATATAAGGTACATCCTATTTGGACAAAGTTGAAATTTGAGCCCTATTTTTCCATGGATAACCTTTGGCTTGCTTTATGAGACAAAAATATGTCTCGGTTTTGATGTTGCCTCAATTTTCATGCTACATCAATATTGACACCACCTCAAAATTTGTGCCAGGTTGCATGAAGGAAAGAGAAAATAGAATTTTAAATTTTTTTTGCATAAACAAAAAGGAAAAAAAAACATTTTTAGTTTTTTTTGTGTGGGGCCTACCCCTGATGTCGAGCTCAGAGCCTGGTGAGCCAAGCCTGGAGCTCACCGCTAAGCCCGTAGCTCACGGAAGAGTCCATAGCTCTCGGTAGAGCCCAGAGCTCACGACTGAGCCTGGAGCTCGTCGCCAAGCCTAGAGCTCATGGTAGAGCCCATAGCTTGCAACCGAGCCCAGAGCTCATGCGCCGCGGGCCCCCAACATTTTTTAATATTTTTTTAAAATAAAAAAATACAAATAGTTTTTTTGGTATTTTTTTCTTTATTAAAAAAAGCATACATTTTTTTGTTATTTTTTCCACGCAAAAGTAATATTTTTTCTTGCCAAATTTGGCCAAATTTTTGGAGACAGTCTAGATTTGGGGTAATTTATTGTTTAGTAGGGCTCTATCATTTTTGGTTAAGGTTTCTTGAGGTTCTTTCTTTTTTGACCTCCTGGTGGTGTTTTCTCATAACTTGAGGGAACAGAGTAGTTTTTTCCCAAACGAGATATCGACGAAAAGATGGTTCTGAGGCTGATCTAATTTTTTAGATTTGGCTATATGATTTTTCTATCTTGTAGGGTTTTTTGATAGTCAAAGTCAGGGTTCCAATTTGTTCTTTGGTCACTATATCTTTCTCCTCTGGTCTCTATTTTTCAACTTCCGCATGACATCAGAAAGATGGTTCTATTCTCCTTTCTTCTTCTATGGGTCTCACACCCAAAATTTTCTCTATGTACATTTTATTCAATTTTTTTTTCTTTGTGGAATTGTGGTGGATATCTTGGATGTTTTAGGTCCTGGGATCGTTTCCTTTCTGAATATTGTACACATCTTTTTCTATATCTTTTTGTGCAAATGCACTGAGAAAAAGTGCCATATTACATGCTTGGGATCTTGCACATTTTGTGCCAGTTTGTATTCACACTGTATTATAAAGTGTCATTGGGGCATATTTTTTCCTTATTTTCCATCTACCTTTATCAAGTGAGTGTTCCTTCCATGACATTATCCTCGTTATGTGTATCAAGTGAGTGTTCCTTCCATGACACCATCCTTTATATGTGTTCATACATTCTTCATCATGTAGTGTTTCTTGGCAGTTTGTTCTAGTGTACCTATCATGCCTCTCCTTGCTCAACATTATGGGGGGTATCTCCTATTTTTTCTAATGCTTCCTTGGTTCAATGGAGTGATCTTTTTATTATATATTTTTTCCTATGTACTAGCTAGATGCAGTGGCTAGTACCTATGCATTTGGGTGAGATGGATCATCTACCATATGGACAATCTTCTTTCATTCCTATTTTGAAGGCATTCTTCCATCTTAGATTGATCATCTCTTCAGGATTTTTCTCCAATATTCCCTACCTAATCATGCTCTATTACAATGGAGGTTCTAGTAGTTATTTTTTTATAGTGTTTATAGCTTCATGCTTCAGAGGTGTTCTACATGTTCTTTCTTTGTTCCTTTTTTCTGGGACATTCTCTAGTTTGGAAGCTTCTTCACTCCTTCACTAGGGTTCATCTCTTTTTGGAGAGGGGTTTTTCGCACTTGATTTTCTCCTTTTTCTCCTCTTTACAGATATTTTTGTACTTGGGTACCTGATCAGGCCTTGTTTCCATGACCCATTTTTCTGCTTTTAGTATTTGTTTCTAGGTTTTTAGCTTCTCCCCAAGTTTATCTTAAGGGGGTGTGTTAGAGTAATAAAATTATTCCACTTACTAATTAAATCATTTTGATTTAGTTATTAAGTCACTTATTATATCTCTTTTACATAAGATAAACTTTAGGCATATAATAATTAATTCCTTTACTAATTATTATTATGCAGCCTATATTTTTCCCCTTTAGGGTTTCCCTTTTAGGGTTTTGATCACCTTTATAAGGTTTGATCTCTTTGTATTTTGTATTCCCTCTTTGAAATGAATATTTTTTCTTTCAAAACTATTTTTTCTCCAATCTTTGCTTTTATAATAGGTTATTTTGCATGAAGATGATCTTGGCTTATGAATTCTTTGAATTCTAACAACTTTGTTTGAGCAAATTTGGAATTCTTTGAAAAGACAAATTTTGAAATTGTTTTCACACATGTTTGAGAAAATAATTAATACTAATGGGTGTAGGAATCATGAAATTAGCCTAATTAACCTTAGTTTTGATTAAGTAAAAGTAGGATTTGAAAGGTCCCAAAACCTTGTACAAAAGATCAGAAGATAGACAAAGCTGATCAGCCAACTATCAAAAGACGGGACAAAAGAGAAGCAGTGGCCCTAGGCCTCACAAACCCAAAAAGTATAAAAAGATAGCTCAAGAGAAAAATACAGCCTGAAAACAAAAGATAGCACACAGGGAGCTATCTATTCTCCATCAGATCTTTCGCTTGCTCTGCAAGTGGCTCCATGTTATCCACCAAGAGTATGAGGTCTTCAAGGTCCATATCTTTCTTCTTTATACTTCTAAAAATGCAGATACTAGTACCCAGCCCCTCTTTGGGATCCTTAATCTCCTCCTGTCTATTAGTCTCGAGTCTCTCCATCAGATTCTTGCATTGCTCAATAGAAACTTTCAGGATATTAAAGCTTTTCTCATAGATTTTTTTAACCATCAAATCCATTTTCTTCATTTTACCTTCCAATGAGGACAGACACACCTCAATATTGCTGGCTTCTGCATCTTTGTTCATTTTGTTAATCTTATCCTCCATGGTCAACACTTTAGTGCCTAGTTCCCCAAAGGCTTCACCTTTGTTAATGGCTTCAGTCCAATTCTTCAAGCTCGTAGCCATAGACTCTTCCCCAAAGGTAGCAACTTTAAACATACTCACAGTCTTACCCTGTTCCTTAATTTCAGTCTTCATATTCTCTATATCTTGTGCTATGGTAGCCATGAACCTCCCAAAAGAGAGGATGCTGTCTTTCTGGTCTGCATCAATGTTGAAGCTTTCCTTTGTGTTGCCTATAGTATCAGTATTAGCCTTTTCCTGAAAATTAATCTCTTTTTCCTCAGCCTTACTCTGAGTATTATCCATGTCTTTCTCCACCTTCTCCTTTTTCTCCAGACTCTAATTAACCTTAGTTAATTAGCAACTAGGTCTATTTTTTAAGAGTAATGTATTTAAATACTAGTTGGATCTAGGTCTAGATTTAGGATTAATCTAAATTTAATTTATATTAATCATGGTTTAGAAGTATATTAGCATGTGAGGGGAATAAATAAATTAAAATTTATTTAAAGGAGGATTTAATGGAGGGAAGGTATTAAATAGAATTTAATAAACTTAAGAGGGGGGTATTTAAATTGTATTTAAATACTATGGGGAATGAATCAAGTTTAATCAAATAAATTTAATTAAATAGGTAGGAGAAAATAAAAAATATAATTAAATAATTATAATGTCAAGGGATGATTTTAGGCACCTACATTTTTACCCTCTTTGATGTGGTGTCGATGATGGTGTCGCATCAAAGAAAAGAAAACTAGATGTCCCATAAAGAATAGAAGGTCCTAAGGCAATGATGATGGACATGCCCCCTTGAGAAAATAATGTAAAAAAATTTTTTTTGTGAAATTTTCTCAAAAAGAGGTCGAAGGGAGGAAAAGAGGACAATTGCATGAATTATGAGGTGATCAGGAAAGAAACTAGGAAAAAAATGGGTTTTAGGATGGAGAACGGGTCCTAAGGGGCCTATAAAAAGGCCATGAGGGCCCTAGAATAAGTCATTTTCACCCTCAAAGAGAAACAAGAAAAAGATGAGAGAGAGAGAGAGAGAGAGAGAGAGAGAGAGAGATGGCTAATCCTTGAGATTGTATGCAGCTAGGAAAGCACATTTGGACATACCAGTAAGTGAGCTATGCAAGACAACAAGTTAGTATCAAAACTGAGCTTGGTCTTTGAGTTAAATTTTGCATTTATTTCTCATTATAAATTCTTTTATGAGGGGTAAAACATGGTTGGGTAAGATTTGACGATCGGAGAATCATGATTTGTGCAGACCATGATTAACCAATTGTCGTCTAGGAAGATGATGAATCCGTGATTGTCATCTTTGCAAGTGATAATCGCATAATTTTTGTTACTGCAAATGACAATTAAGGATTTTCCTCTATGGGAATGTGGATTAGGGTGTGAATATGACTATTTAGAATCATCATTTATGTATTCGGTGGTCAATGGGGTTGATCACAAGAAGGCACTAGAGAGATCGATCATGAATCAATGTATACGTTTATCGTCATCTGTGTAGGGAAATCAAAATCTCCATCGATTAGCCAAAAAGATGCAGGGGAAGGGATTAGGGAAGGGAAGAAAAAGGAATGTGGAGGGCTAGAGGATGCCCTAGACTAAGAAGAAGGACTAAAAATGTGGTTTTATGAATGTATGAGGGAGTAGTGTTATAGTCACGAGAGAGCTTGCTAGAGACCATGGTACTAGCAAACGCGTTGACCCTAGCAGAGTCGGGGCATGTGGCATTGTGTAGTTTAGTGAACATACACTTATGACCATGGTTGAGAGAACATAATGTGCTCATGACTGCAATGATTGAGAGGTGGAAAATTCCTTCCTTGAGCTTCCATTTTCTAACAGGTGAGCCCACTATCACCCTACTAGACATCTGGTGGATATACCAGATTCCAATCTGGGGCCTGATACTAGAGTATGTATATGAGGGCCTCGAGGCCTACATAGACGCAGCCTTTGGGAGACCATATGAGAAGATACCCACTTCTACATAGTGGTTATTATTGAGAGAAACAATGGTAGTGCCACCACGGCTGCGATGGGTGGCACTGTATTTAGAAAGACTGATCAGAGGGTGATTGATGCCAGACCATGTAGGGCATGGTTTTCCTTTGGGATGGGAATGAGTGTTGAGTTCCATGTTGGAAGAAAAGGATATACTATCCTTGGAGAGTTGTACAATCATTTACATATGTGCGCCTATCAGAGAGGCAGGATATTAGCGGTAGGGGTGACATTTTCTACTGGTGTGGGTGTGGGATCATATCACTGTGATACTTATTCTTATGATCCTTACGCTTGCAGATACCAACCATCAATTAGATATGAATCTACAAATTTCATTGGTCACTGGAGGTAGACATTAGAAGAGATGTAGGGGTTCAACTAAACACCTTATATAGGATGCAAGGCATGGGGCATCATGTCCTATAGTAGAATTATTATGTAGAGGATGCATGGGAGGACTACTACTACCCTAGTTTCACACTCATTGATTTTTGGTTGATTGGGTGAATGACCTAAATGATTTCTCGATATATGCCATCCCAAGTACTAAGGTAGTTTGGTTTTTTACACGACATCATTGCGTATGCATTTCCACCAGAGTAATATTTAAGAAAACCCCCCTTCAAAAAGGGTGTAAAAAATGGAAAAATGTGTAAAATAACCAAGGAAAATATTAATTTTAGTGGTGAAAATTTTTAGTTTACAAAAAAAAAAAATCTCAATTGGTGAATCATTCATGCTCCCACAAACTATGTCAAAAATCTATGTGAATTGTGTTTTTTATTTCAAAACTACAAAGTATATATTAGTGAATAAAAAGACATATTTATAGTATAACATTAATTTTATGGGTATATTGAAAAGATTAAATTGTGAAATCACCTTGGAAACAAGCATAAAGAACCATTTTCGCTACTTCGCAGGTCATGGAATTGGCATTTGCAAAATGGCATTTTTTTGCATTGGTGCAGAGACAAAAAATGAATGTTGTGAAATAATGATTTTTTGCTAATTCTCAAGGATTATATTGTAAGGTTTGCATGATAGCATTTTTTCTCTACTTCATAGGAAAAATTAAGGAGGATAGAGAAACAATGACTTTTTTCTATTTCACGGAGGACATATTAGTGAGTTACGAAATGGAAAAAAGTGAAACATTTAATGAGCATGGCCAAATTTATAGTTGAGAACCCTGAGAGATTTTCTCACATACAAAATGTCTCATGAGAAATATGTTAATTAATAGGCATTAATACCATTTGATTATAAAAGGAGAGGTAATATCACTCAGATTTTTAAAAGCATTGAAGATCGAGTTGAGCTAGTGGAGAAAATGGAGCTAGTTGAGAAGACACAAGATTGCGCAGTTCAAACTAGTAAGTAAAATTATCCTCCAAGCTTGTAACTTATTGGATTTTTATAAAATTACTAAGAAGGAAGTAGATATCAAGAAGGAATTTTTGGAGAAAGAAAAATAACCTAAAGAGAAACACCCACAGAGAACATTTATTAGCCTAATGCCAGGGTCGACAGATACAAGTGCAAAGAATGTATTTTCAGATGAATGGAAGGGAATGTAGAGATTCTACAATTCTAGTCTCTAGTAGGTACTTATTCTTGTTTTTCTATGCAAACCAAGATGAAAAGGAACCAAGGTTCAATCTTTGGAGGTTGGACTTTGCAAAGGTCATAGTGTCAAATGTGTATATGGATATGGAGTTGATAAATGTTCTATCTGAGCACTATAGGCCAAAGACTAGAATTATAAGGAGAATAGATTTCTAATGTCTAGTAAATATTTCTAGGGCATATATATAAGAATTTTTTGACATAAGAAAGAAATCCCTAACAAAAATTGACAGAGATCAAGCTATCATTGAATATAAGAGAATGGTGACGATTTCCAAATATAGAGAGGTATCTTGTTTCATGAAGAGAGGTCTTGACAATTGAATGATATTAGTGGATAGTAAAGGCCCACATTAGACAAATTGTTTTATGGGTTTCTTTCAGAATACATATAATGCATGCGCACAACTATGTGGAGATTATACCAAGATAAAAATTCCTTTGAACTTCATGTACAGGATAATGAGATTTCACAACCCTTATTGCTATTTAGAATTTGATTTTTTCTACCGAGATAGAGAGGTTACTACATCAACAATTGATAAAATGAAAAAAAAAACTAAATCATTTAAAAATTATTCTCTCTTATTACATTTAATTTTGTACCAAAACATTTTAGAGTATAGAGAATATTAGAAATTGACTACAAGTGATGGGAAATGTAATGCCCCGCTAGGGAACCCAGGAGAACTTAACCTAAACATAACGCTAAGATCACGGAATAATTTTTTTTTAAAAAAGTTTACAAACAATATAAATAGCAATGCGGAAGCAACACAATAAAGTACAAGACATAAATGAAATACAACTTAACAAGGATTACAACTCTCGAGGGCTCCTTGATGTAGAATTACTTAAACAAACTAATCTACGATTACAATAATAAAGAACTAACATAAAGGTTACATAATCTGAAACCAATAACATACATCATAATAATAATGATTACATATATAACTGATACCATAAGGTATACTACCTAATCAACATCCACTGTACAAGTCGCAGGGTATGTAACAATACATAATAAACAATACAATGCATCCTACAAGGATGATAAACAATATATACATAAGGTACAATTACACAACTCAAGTAACTGATCAAGTCTCCAAAAGACTATGAAGCTGAAACTGCAAGAAGGAACATCCCAGCATGAAGAAGAACCCGTCTGAATCTCAATGGTAATAAGAACCACTATCACCTGACACCGTGGAACCAAAGGTCCACTCCCACTATGCTGAGGAGATAGTACAATCCCATCACACGGGGTATACAACAAGAATACAAACAAGGCATACAAGACCTCATACACCATGCATAAGAAGATCCTAGAAACAACTCTAATCCAAAACAAGGTACACTAAACAACACTAGAGGTACTGACACATGTAGGGTAACCTAAGATGTATATAGGAAGGTATCATCATGTACGTCGCATCCTTGAGTTATGACCTAGTAATACCATAATGGATTCTGGCACCCAAGTGACTATACACAGCATCAGTGACCTTTCATACAGACAAGATCACTAATGATGCTTGAAATCACACCTCAAAGGACGGGTAAGCATCTACTCATCCTCCATCTTAGCCTATGTTAGCGCTCAAGCATGGGTGAGGCGTTAATCTTATTAGTTTAATACTAGGTCAGTCTAATTAGATTAATTATGTTATCACTTGTTACCACTACTTACAATAAGAAAATCCTAGCAGCCACTTGTGGGCTCCGGTACTTATTGCAAGCCACCTCCTACTATACAACTAGGTAACCTACCCTAGGTTCACAAAACAATATCATAAAGGTTAAATTGTAGTACAAGTTGTAACCTGTCCATTCAGGTGCACATAGGTTCTCAACAACCACAAAACATCCATAGTGTCCTTACAGGACCAAACAATACATCATATCTGGATTAGGTTGGGTTTAGGAAATCAAGACCATGACATACTCATATAATCAGAACTGACATCATACTAACATCATATAGAAAGTACACTCCCGAAACCTTTGGATTTAAGTCCTAGGGTCATCTAACCCAACAGATACCCAAAACATGAAAACATAGGAGAATCACTTCATTCATAGAAACACGCACCCAAAACACATCATAGTATAATCAAATCATATTCAGAATGCATTATATTAGATACAATGTTAACGTAGGGACAAACAAATTTATAATATCTAATTATGCAAATTCATTTACCCATTAAAATTACTATCTAGAAATAATTAAATATTCCATATTGGTACAAACATCAACCCTTCCTATAGATCTATTTATAACAACTATGTATAAATACATCTAGGGTATAATTACCAATTACAACTATAATTACAAAATTATAAAGTTCCTAGCTATGACACACATATAAACCACCCGATCAAAAGTCCATAATAACTTGTTGAACACCATAAGATTAAATGGTTAATAATGATCATTTAACCGCAATGACAAAATATACTCAGTCATCTATAACATTAATCACATTATCAATCAATTCCATAAACTCATCCGAAATAAACTCCTCATTAATCATAAAAAATTGATTTGAAATTTAAGTTTAAAACTAACTAAAAAAAAATTAATACTAAACTAATTTAGATATTAAAAATAACCATCTTAAATATTTAATACTAAATTAATATTTAAATATTAAAAATAAACTAAATTTAAAACTAAATTAACTAAAACTTTAAATTTAAGTAAATTCATTATTAAAAAAAAATGAATTAAAAAAAAATAACAGTGCAAAAGGGGGGGGGTGGACCCCACAGGGTCACAGCCCTCACAGGCTCCCCCGTGGGCCCCCCAACCTCCAAACCCCAACAAGGGGTGGGTTTCCCAATAGGGAAAACCGCAGGCCATAGTCTGCAGGCCCTACGACCCCTTTTGGGGTACCGCACGGGCTCCGCAGTGCTGCAAGCCCTACGGTCCCTTTGGACCCGTGGGTCATTGGGGGTGCGGGATGTGGTGGCCTGCCACCCTCCAATCCCACGTTAAAGTTTTTTTTTTTTTTTTAAATTTGTTTTTTTTAAAAAAACTTTATAAAAATGTTTTTAATAATTTTATTTTATTTTATTTTTTATAATTCTGAAAATGGAATAAAGTAAAATAGGATTTATTTCTTTTTTTGTCTTTTCCTAATTGCTTTGACTGGTGTAATTTTTAGATAGATTAACTGTATTTTTTTTTCACAGAGAGTTATTTTTCCTTTAAGATTTATTTCCCTTCAATGCAAAATAAATAGAGCTAAATATTTATTTGCTTCTATAGTTTAAACTATAGAAGATTTAATTTATCGATTCCTAAGAGATATAGAAGGTATTTTCCAATGAAATTTGGCCAGCATTACTGAGCTGTGCCAAGTAATAATACACAATGGAAATAACAGATCTAAAGGTTTCCTAAATACCCAAAAATATAGAAACTCAAATAAATACCTAATTACCATAATGTTTTAACATGCATCCATTTAAATATAGAGAACCATATGATTGAAAAATTGAGAACCATTTTAGGGATCTCAAACCCTACCTCAAATCCAATGCAAGAAATCTGAGACTATGTCTTTGAAGAATGCAAAACCCTGGAAACCCCCAAGCACAAATCAACCACAGATCTGAAACTACAAAGACCCAAACACATGCGAACACCGAATCCACCAAATTCTTCAATCCAACAAGAAACCACAAGATTCCTCAATTTCTCCCAAGCCAAGCACACACTCCAAGCTCTCCAACCAAAACCTGTTTTTCCAAAATGAAACCCCAATTCCCTCCTAATGGAATTCAATTTCCCCTAAACATGTAAACCCTCTTGACAACACATCTAGTTAACTCCTAAAAGGACTCTCCAAAAAATTAAAAGAAAATAACAATTAATTAATTAAAAATATCTTTCAAATCCACATCTCAACTTTGAATCCTAAAATCAAGTTGAGATCTCTAGAGTTTGAAAATACTTTTCAACAAAAACTTGCACATGCAATCAATAAAATATTAATTTAAATAACTTAAATATTACATCACAATTATCCATGCAACTAAATATTTAATTACTTAATTAAGCATAAAAAATATATTTACTCTAATTTACAATTAAATATTAATATTCAATAATTGCACCTTAATTAACCTACCAATTAAACATAGGTATTTAATTTAATTTTCAATTAATTAAATACCCTATATTTAATAATTAATTGCAATAATATATAATTAAATAAATAACATGATATAACACCCAATAATCACATCAAGCACCTGAAATCAAACACATGCAAAACCAAACAAGCACTAGGAAAGGGATACACGAATTCCTATCCACTATACGAATTCGAAAAGGGTAGTCAAATAGATACTTGTCCACTAACTAGGACAATTAGGTTTAGGATAGGATCTAGACCTGAAACTATCTCCCCTCTCTTACCATTGAGATTAATGTGATAGGGCACGCTCACTCCTGCCGATGCAGGGAAGACGTAGCCTGGTACATGCAAACCTGTCATCACAAAGATGAGCATACATGCATATATCATATAAAAAACAATGGTTGAGACTAGGTTATCGTGTGGATCTCACGGAAGCAAGTAACTACGACTCTGTCCCATACCATACCAAGCACATCAAACAATAATGAAAACATACAATGATTCATGTGCATATAAATCTAAGGTCAGTATTGTCAGAAAACCATAATCGAAATGAAATCCTAACATATACATAAGCATCATAAAATAACCCTAAATCACATATACACAAATGAAACAACATGATGATAATAGATCAATAATATACTGAAATGTAACACATAAGTATCCTTAAGATTAATTGAAATAACCACACATACATCAAAATGTCTAAAAGAGTTTGGCATACACAAACTGAAAAAAAAACTAAGAGGTGGGTATTACATCCTCCTTCCCTAAAACTAGGCTTACTTCTGGAAGCCTAAAACAAAGGTAGAGTAGTCAATCTCTCAACAAAAAACAACTAATCCAAATCCTGAAAAAACTTAAAGTGCGGATTCCTTAGAATCCTTCTCCGGACTCTGATTAGAACATGGGGGATCATCCCCTACTGTTGTAATCTGAAAACTAGCTACTGGTCCAACATCTGCAACCCCACTCATAGAAGAACGACACACCGCTAGAAGGTGATCCAAGGCTATGTACACCTTGTTAGATCTATAAACACCCCCAAATGTAGGATTAATAGCCACTGACCTCTGCCCTAAGAACGACACTGCACACTGAGGGCAATTGACCACAATATGGTCAAGTCATCCAAAAGTAAAACAAGCTCTAACACCACCTCTTCCTCTAACTAAAGGTGTACTAGAATGCTAAGAAACACCCCTAAAGACATCCTGATGCCCTCTCAGAACTGCCTGATCAGTCCTATTGCATTTTTTGTGCTGACTATTACAAAGATACTTAATTTGAGGACCAATAAAAGTATGAGGAATGATTCCTCTCTACTGCTGAAACTGATTATCCTTTGGAAAGGTAGAATAACCTCGAAAATACCCAGCTTCCAGAGTATGATCACTTCCAAAAATAGAAATAGGTTCACTAGACTACACCCCTAACTAACCACCAACTTGATCATGAGAGGGTTCCTCACCCAGTTGGTTTAGATCACCCTTCGAGTCTGCAAGATGATCTTGTTCAACCAATATAGCCTTATAAATTGCCTTCCTATAAGCTCGGGATTCAAAGACTCTAACTCCTCCATCAGTGAGGTCATCAAGCCCACTGACAAGATGTTGAATCTTCAAGGCTTGATCAGGATCAATGCTCACAACAAAAGCTCTAGACTCAACAGAATCCATACCTGAAGAAACCAAAGAATCAAACAATTATTCAAACTCAAATCCAAAAGGCAACACAAGAAAATAAATAAACACAAGGAATGACACAATTCCCACACAAGCATAAAGAAAACATCTACTTAATCCTTTACTCATCGTTAACATTTATTAATTAAGTCTATATCTTTAATGTTTTCAAAATCATGAAATACATCCATACTAAAGCTTAATATAGAAGACACATAACCATGTTCATATCGAATAGAAGTTAGAATAGTTCATGCAATCTTACTTAATGCAACACTCACGTGACATATAAATTACATAATGCAATTCTTCCACATACAATTAGGGTACAAACTCTACGATGTCCTCCCTTATACATACTATCAGAGGTCCATAAGAACATGATAGAAACAATACTTATCACGAAACATGGTCAACAATAACAAACATTCATAATAGCCACCGTACAAGTCTAAGGGAAAAGCCCAAATGGGAGAACTTCCAAAGTTCAAAATTAAATAAAAAATGCATGCAATTCCAACATTAAATCGAATGTGACTATTGCCACAAAATAGACAACAAAAAGAGATTTGGGTGACTAATCCATCCATAAGAAAATTCAAAATAAATTAATGTTGACCACATACAACACAACAAGATATCAATCAACCAAAATTAATAACCAATATAAGAAAAAAACATTTCACTAAACAAGGTGACTAGGGTTAGCCACACTCAAGGGAGTAGTCACTTCACGACATCCAAGATCTTTCATGTTAGATGCATTTAGAGTATGCACACCATCACTCAAGGAAGATAATAAGTTAAATTCTAACATCATCTTTATGCAACTTCATGCAATTATGAATTCTACTAAAGATGCAATGCACGTTTAATTGGGGACTTAGGTCCTTTACCCAATTTGATCTACAATAATGAGTATAATTCTAAATCCATTAATGCATTCCTAATAAATAATATATACATCTAATTCATGCACAATGTTTTAAATAACAAGAATTTACTTTTTAATTTTCATAATTAATTACATTCCTTCAAAGCTGATTACAACACTTTACACAATATAGTTCATATAATTCAAAAAAAGTTAAATCAATACAAAATGCAAGTCTAATCATACATGATCATTAAAATTACACTCTAGAGGCTAAGGAATAGGTCACTCAAGAACCGCACATCATTCAAGGGAATGAAATCACGCAACATGGAGTTCTTCAAACTCAGACTCCATCACCACAACATATCACATACAACATACATCAACTATCATACTATAACAGACAAGGTAGTCAAATGAAGATCACCAAGTCTTCATACATACCAACACACAAGAATAAGAGATCATGAACAATGACTCTAAAGACATAAGGAGATGAGTGCTAACATGCACTACTAACAAACTAAGGGCACACAATTTTCCTAGTGCTCCCAGTGTAGAAACTTGTGCTCTAATACCAAGTGTAATGCCATGCCAGGGAACCCAGGAGAACTTAACCTAAACATAACACTAAGATCACGGAATAATTTTTTTTTTTTTTTTAAGTTTACAAACAATATAAATAGCAATGCGAAAGAAACACAATGAAGTACAAGACATAAATGAAATACAACTTAACAAGGATTACAACTCTCAAGGGTTCCTTGATGTAGAATTACTTAAACAAACTAATCTACGATTACAATAATAAAGAACTAACATAAAGGTTACATAATCTAAAACCAATAACATACATCATAATAATAATAATGATTACATATATAACTGATACCATACGGTATACTACCTAATCAAAATCCACTACACAAGTCATAGGGTATGTAACAATACATAATAAAAAATACAATGCATCCTCCAAGGATGATAACCAATATATACATAAGGTACAATTACACAACTCAAGTAACTGATCAAGTCTCCAAAAGACTATGAAGCTGAAACTGCAATAAGGAACATCCAAGCATGAAGAAGAATCCATCTGAATCTCAATGGTAATAAGAACCACTACCATCCGACCACGTGGAAAAAAAGGTCCACTCCCACCATGCTAAGGAGATAGTACAAGCCCATCACATGGGGTATACAATAAGAATACAAACAAGGCATACAAGACCTCATACACCATGCATAAGAAGATCCTAGAAACAACTCTAATCCAAAACAAGGTACACTAAACAACACCAGAGGTATTGACACACGTAGGATAACCTAAGCTGTATATAGGAAGGTGTCATCATGTACGTTGCATCCTTGAGTTATGACCTAGTAATACCGTAATGGATTCTAGCACCCAAGTGACTATACATGACATCAGTGACCTTCCATACAGACAAGATCAATAATGATGCTTGAAACCACACCTCGAAGGGGGGTAAGCATCTAATCATCCTCCATCTTAGCCTATGTTAGCACTCAAGCATGGGTGAGGCGTTAATCTTATTAGTTTAATAGTAGGTCAGCCTAATTAGATTAATTATGTTATCACTTGTTACCACTACTTACAATAAGCAAATCCTAGCAGCCACTTGTGGGCTCTGGTACTTATTGCAAGCCACCT
>MU224884.1:6191926-6208789 GCA_018584345.1 Thuja plicata
ATTAAATATTCCATATTGGTACAAACATCAACCCTTCCTATAGATCTATTTATAACAACTATGTATAAATACATCTAGGGTATAATTACCAATTACAACTATAATTACAAAATTATAAAGTTCCTAGATATGACACACATATAAACCACTCGATCAAAAGTCCATAATAACTTGTTGAACACCATAAGATTAAATGGTTAATAATGATCATTTAACCGCAATGAAAAAATATACTCAGTCATCTATAACATTAATCACATTATCAATCAATTCCATAAAGTCATCCGAAATAAACTCCTCATTAATCATAAAAAATTGATTTGAAAGTTAACCTTAAAACTAACTTTAAAAAAATTAATACTAAACTAATTTAGATATTAAAAATAACCATCTTAAATATTTAATACTAAATTAATATTTAAATATTAAAAATAAACTAAATTTAAAACTAAATTAACTAAAACATTAAATTTAAATAAATTCATTATAAAAAAAATGAATTAAAAAAAAATAACAGTGCAAAAGGAGGGGCGGGTGGACCCCACGGGGTCACAGCCCTCATGGGCTCCCCCGTGGGCCCTCCAACCTCCAAACCCCAACAAGGGGTGGGTTTCCCAATAGGGAAAACCACAAGCCGTATCCTGCAGGCCCTGCAGCCCCTTTTGGGGTACTGCATGGGCTCCGCAGTGCTGCGGGCCCTGCGGTCCCTTGGGACCCGTGGGTCATTGGGGGTGCGGGACGTGGAAACCCGCCACCCTCCAATCCCATGTTAAACTTTATTATTATTTTTTTAAAATTTTTTTTTTTTAAAACAACTTTAACAAAACGTTTCTAATAATTTTTTTTAATTTTTTTTTTATAATTTTGAAAACGGAATATAGTAAAATAGGATTTATTTCTTTTTTTGTCTTTTCCTAATTGCTTTGACTGGTGTAATTTTTGGATAGATTAACTATATTTTTTTTTCACAGAGAGTTATTTTTCCTTTAAGATTTATTTCCCTTCAATGCAAAATAAATATAGCTAAATGTTTATTTACTTCTATAGTTTAAACTATAGAAGATTTAATTTATCGATTCCTAAGAGATATAGAAGGTATTTTCCAACGAAATTTGGCTAGCATTACTGAGCTATGGCAAGTAATAATACACGATGGAAATAACAAATCTAAAGGTTTCCAAAATACCCAAAAATATAGAAACTCAAATAAATACCTAATTACCATAATGTTTTAACATGCATCCATTTAAACACAGAGAACCACATGATTGAAAAATTGAGAACCATTTTAGGGATCTCAAACCCTACCTCAAATCCAATGCAAGAAATCTGAGACTATGTCTTTGAAGAATGCAAAATTCTGAAAACCCCCAAGCACAAATCAACCACAGATCTGAAACTACGAAGACCCAAACACGTGCAAACCATGAATCCACCAAATTCTTCAATCCAACAAGCAACCACAAGATTCCTCAATTTCTCCCAAGCCAAGCACACACACCAAGCTCTCCAATCTCCATAACCTGTTTTTCTAAAATGAAACCCCAATTCCCTCCTAATGGAATTCAATTTCCACTAAACATGCAAACCCTCTTGACAACACATCCAGTTAACTCCTAAAAGGACTCTCCCAACAATTGAAAGAAAATAACAATTAATTAATTAAAAATATCTTTTAATTCCACATCTAAACTTTGAATCCTAAAATCAAGTTGAGATCTCTAGAGTTTAAAAATACTATTCAACAAAAACTTGCACATGCAATCAATAAAATATTAATTTAAATAACTTAAATATTACATCACAATTATCCATGCAACTAAATATTTAATTACTTAATTAAGCATAAAAAACATATTTTCTCTAATTTACAATTAAATATTAATATTCAATAATTGCACCTTAATTAACCTACCAATTAAACATAGGTATTTAATTTAATTTTCAATTAATTAAATGCCATATATTTAATAATTAATTGCAATAATATATAATTAAATAAATAACATAATATAACACCCACATAATTACATCAAGCACCTAAAATCAAACACATGCAAAACCAAACAAGCACTAGGAAAGGGATACATGAATTCCTATCCACTATACGAATTTGGCAAGGGTAGTCAAACATATACTTGTCCACTAACTAGGACAATTAGGTTTAGGATAGGATCTGGACCTGAAACTATCTCCCCTCTCTTACCATTGAGATTAATGTGATAGGGCATGCTCACTTCTGCCAATTTAGGGAAGACGTAGCCCGGTACCTGCAAAACTATCATCACAAAGATGAACATACATGCATATATCATATGACAAACAATGGTTGAGACTAGGTTATCATGTGGATCTTGCTGAAGAAAGTAACTACGAATCTATCCCATACCATACCAAGCACATCAAACAGTAATGAAAACATACAATGATCCATGTGCATATAAATCTAAGGTCAGTATTGTCAGAAAACCATAATCAAAATGAAATCCTAACATATACATAAGCATCATAAAATAAACCTAAATCACATATACACAAATGAAACAACTTGATGATAATAGATCAATAATATACTGAAATGTAACACATAAGTATCCTTAAGATCAACTGAAATAACCACACATACATCGAAATGTCTAAAAGAGTTAGGCATAGACAAACTGAAAAACAAACTAAGAGGTGGGTATTACAGGAAAGGAAATATATTTTTAGTGCAGCTATGGTTTCGAGCATGGGATAAGAATAGAAGAGTTTGTGATTTCAACAAATTCCAAGATATATTTGTGTTATGGATTTTCAGGTTTGTAGATCATCAGATTTGTAGAGCATTGATTTGTAGATCATCCTGAAAGTATTATCCTTATAACTTTGGGGATTGGATTTATAAACCAAAGTTTACATTGATAAATATATATAGGTGCAGACAACAGCCTCATAATTTTCCCATTCATGTATCAAAAAGGATTGGGTTTTTGTGGTGCAAGGCATCCAGTGCATTCAGTTCATTTCATTACATTCTAGGATAATCATTTCATTGTACTAAGTGGATGGATCCTTGATATTATCCTCCATGTATTTTGATCCAGTTTGTGTCATATATGATCATGTCAAGGTGATAGGAATTAATTCCAATTCATTTGAGTTAACAATGTTGAAAAATGCAAAAAATTGCAAAATTGTCAAAATGTTGCTTGACTAACTTTTCAAAAAGTTGCTCGAGAAGTTAAAATTGGTTTTCAATGGTCATAAACATCCATGGATTGGTTGGATCTATTGGATGGAGGTATTTAAATATGTGGAAACCTCTCCAACAAGGTCGGATGACATATATTGAAGTTTGATGCATTTTTTAGTAAGGATTAACTAGATTCCTAAGCATTTATTGTGTCTATGGACATGTACAAATTGGTAGGGCTGATTGATTTCTATGAAAAAATATCATGGTGATTCTAGTTTCTAGAACATTTGATTTGGCCTCATTTTGAGTTAAATTGTGAAATTTCTAAGTAATTTGGTGAAGGAAGTCCAGGGAAGCATCAAAATCAGGTCTGTAGATTAAATGCAGCCCTAACTTGACATTTATGTTGTAGAAACTCACAACCACTTGGGAAATGAAATTTAGGCATGTAATTGTAATGAGTCCAAAGGCTCAGGTCAAGATTTTTTTAATTTTTTTTTATTTTTGGCATCAAGCCCTAGACTAAATATCTCTATGTATTTAGCTAGTCAACTATGCATAGTTGTATGCAAATGAGTAGATTGATTGGAGGAAAAACCTCTTGGAAAAGGCTACAAGGATCCATAGGTCAATATGAGATCTTGGTGTTGTGAGTGTTGAGGAATGGAATGGTTGAGCCATTACCTATCTATGGAGCCTAAGTAAGGTGATTCAACTCATTTATAGGTTTCTTTAAGTCACTGGTGAAGATTTATACATTTTGGCTTAGTTTAGGGAAGGTGTCCCTAAAGCCCAATTCAAGAAGATCTAGAACAAAGTCTACAAGTGTCCATTGGGGTAAGAGAAATGTCAAGAACCCTAGGAAGTTATTAATCCATCTCTTTATAGGGCTGGTGTAGTTGGATTGGAGTAAACCCTAATTTGAAGGGTTGTAGAAGTGATAACCAATCTCTTTGTATTCCTACTATGCTCTCTGCATCATGTGGTATCAGAGCGCTAGGATTGTTCTTTAGGAAGGAATTTGAACAATGGGAGATAGGAAAGAAGAAGAGGAAGAGGAAGAGGAAGAGAAATAGGAAGAGGAAGAGGAAGAGAAAGAAGAGGAAGAGGAAGAGGAGGAGGAGGAGGAGACCCATACATGAAAGAGGAGAGATATCTACTGATCAAATACCCTTCCTAGAATCCCTTGAAAGGATTGGGAGGAAAGATAGGCATGATCTACCTATGTTTTTTGGAGAAATGAATCCAAAAGAATGCATAGAATGGATTGAAGTATTGAAAAACTATTTTGAGTGTGAGGAGGTATCATAAAGTTAGAACGTAAATTTGGTAAAGTCCAAGATGAAGGGTGTAGCCCTCAGTTGGTGGAACTTCTTACAAAATGAAAGGGTAGAAGAAGGAAGAAACCCTATCACTACTTGGAAGAAGATGGTGATTGAGGTTAAGAGATAGTTTATCATGAGGACTATGATGTTCTCTTACATAATAAATTTCAAAATGTAAGATAGAAAGACACTGATGTTAGCGCTTACACCAAGGAGTTCCATAGAATGACCCTCAATGAAAAGATACCAGAAAATGAGAAGAAAAAATTGGCAAGGTACCAAAATGGTCTCAAGTTTAGCATCCAAGATGAAATTATTTTTTTCAACCCTTATATTGTGCACAAGTGTTTCCAAATGGAACTAAGGGATGAACAGAAGAAAAATAGAAAAGGAGAAAAAAATAACAGAGGTAGAGGGAACAATTGCAGAGGCAGAGGTAGACAATGGTTGGGGATCATTTCCTAGTAACCAAGGTGAATCTAGCAATCAGGAATCAGAGGGAGAGTCAAGAAATAGATGTGCTTTTATAAGTAGAAGATCAAATGATAGGGGAAGGTTTAGTAGAAGAGGATCTAATGTCTTAACTGGTAAATCCTTCACATGAAACTAGGTTGGGCATCAATCATTTATGTGCCCTAAGAAGCTTGGTACAAAAAAGAAAGGAGGAGATAGAAGGATTCAGTTGACACAAGAAGATGACAATCAAAGTGTGTCCTCCTACCACACATCCACATCAAGGCCTTCAATTCCATAGCAAGGTGAATTTCTTATGATGCAAAGAACACTCTTGAAGGTACCTACCACCACAAAGCCACCTCAAAGGAAATCACTATTCAAGACAATTTGCAAGGTGAACAATAAGGTATGAAAAACTATATTAGATTCTAGATCAACAGATAATATTGCATTTAGAGAGTTAGTTTATAGGTTAAAAATTAAAAGAATCCTTCATCCATTCCCATATAGAGCCTCATGGTTGACAAAGGAAAAGAAAAATATCATTTGTGAACAAGTGTGGGTAGAGTTTAACCTAGGAGATGGATGCATGTCACCTAATATTAGGTAGGCCTTGGAAATATGATTTTAATGCTAAGAAATATGGTAAAACCAATGTCTATACCATAACCAAGGGTGGTATTGAGTATATCATGAATCCACTTCCTAAGGATGGAGAATAAAAACATGTTATAAGTAGTGTCTTGTGTTTAGGGGAGAAAGAGTTCATGAAAGTATTAAAGGAAAAGGACACAACTTGTTTTGCAATTTTTGTGAGACCTAAAAAGACACCCTTAAATAAGCCCAAAGTCAAAGCCACATGAAGAGATGTAGGTCCTAAAGAATTCAAAGCATTGTTGGAAAATTACAGTGGTCTAATTGCAAGAAGTACTCCTGAGAATTTACCACCATAGAGGGAAGTAAGTCATTGCATATACCTCATACCAGGGGCTGCCCTTCCAAACAAGGAAGCCTACAAAATGACCCCTGAATAGAACAAGGAAATAGTAAGACAAATTGAAGAGTTATTATCCAAAGGGTTCATTAGGAAGAGTGTGAGTCCATGTGTAGTTATTTTAGTCCTAGAACCTAAGAAGGAGGTTACATGGATACTATGTATGGATTCTAGGGAAATAAATAGGATAACCATAAGATATAGGTTTCCTATGCCTATAAAAGAAGATCTAATGGATTTTTTCGGGGGTGCAAACTGCAATTCCAAGGTTGATCTCAAGAGTGACTACCATCAGATAATGATAAGGGGTGGAGATGATTGTAAGCCTTCCTTCAAGACAAAATAGGGTCTTTATGAATGGCTTGTAATGCCTTTTGGTCTATCCAATTCCCCAAGTACATTTATGAGGCTTATGAAAGAAGTCTTAAAGCCTTTTCTTAATAAGTTTGTTGTGGTATGTCTTGATGATGTTAAGATTTTTAGTAGGGATAAGGATAAGCATCTCAAGAATTTGCATATGGTCTTGAAGAACCTTCATGATGAACATTTGAAAGTCAACTTGGAAGAGTGTGTATTCCTACAAGAATAAATTGTGTTCTTAGGATTTGTGATATCTAAGAATAGTCTAAAAATGGATCTTTATAAGGTTGAAGCTATCCTCAATTGGCCACCACCTACTAGAATATCTGAGGTAAATATTTTCAATGGTTGATGTATTTTTTATAGGAAACTCATTAGAAAATTTAGTGGTATATGTACTCATATCATCAATACTATTAAAGGAGGAAGGAAATGTAATTTTGAATGGACTAATGAGGCTAATGAGTCATCTAAGTTTCTGAAAAAGAAGATTGCAGAGAAACCCATCCTAGTTCTACTAGATTTCCATAAGGTGTTCATAGTGGAATGTGATGTAAGAAATAAGGCTATTGGTGGGGTTTTGGGCCACGGAGGGAGGCCACTTGGCTTTTTCAATGAGAAGTTGAACAAATCCAAGTAGAAGTATTCAACTTATGCTCTTGAACTCTATTCCATGGTTAAATCACTTAGAAAGTGGAGGAACTATTTGTTTCCTAACGAATTCATTATCTTTATTAATAATCATGCTCTTAGATTTTTTAATAGGCAGGAGAAGCTTCACCATAGACATTTCAAATGGATGAAATTATTACAATCCTATACATTCACCATTAAGATTAAGAAATGAATTGTGAATAAGGTTGTTGATGCTCTAAATAGGAGTCACTTGACTATTCAAACCATTTAGTTAGAAAGTGTTGGATTTCATGCCATGAAAGCTATGTATGCCATAGATGATGACTTTAAGGAGGCCTGTCAAGTTTTTGTTCACATGAAAAAGAGGTATCACATTGATTTCTCAGAGTTTCTTGTACATGATGGATTACTTTTTGAAGGTAGTTTTATTTGTTTGCCTAAAGGATCCATAAGGAAGAATATTATCAAAGAGAAGCATTTTTGTAGTTTGTTAGGGCACTTTGGTGTGGATAAGACACTATAACTTGTGAAGAGATTCTACTATTGGCCCAAATTATAGACATATATGAGGAAGTATGTGGAGAGTCATTTGGTTTGTCAAAAATACAAGGGTTACACATTCAATGCAGGGTTATACACTCCATTGGCTATCCCTTCCAAGCCTTAGGATTTTGTAAGTATGGAATTTGTCTTGGGTTTTCCTAAAACATAAACAGGAATTGACAGTGTTTATGTAGTAGTGGATAGATTTTCTAAAATGGCACACTTTATCCCATGTAGAACCACTCATGATGCCTCCCACATAGTAAGTTTTTTCTTTAAGGAAGTTTTTAGACTACATGGATTACCCTTATCAATTATATCTGATAGAGATCCTAAGTTTTTGGGACACTTTTGGAGAAAATTATGGAAAAATATTGGAACTAATGTATCTCTGTCTTCTGCATATCACCCATAGTATGATGCTCAGACAAAGGTCATTAATAGGTATATTGGTAATATTTTGACGTGTCTAACTCAAGAACATGGAGCTACTTGGGATTTCGTTCTTGCCCAAGCATAATTTTCTTACAATTATTCTATTAATAGGAGTATTGGTTTGACTTCTTTTCAAATTGTGTATGGTGTTCACCCCAGAGGTCTATTGGAACTTAGAGATTTCAAGGACATGGAGAAGAGGAGTGCTTTGGTTGAAGAATTTTATGAAGTGATGAAGGATATTCATGAACATGTGCAGAAAAAGTTGAAACATAATTGTGATAAGTACAAACAAAATGCAGACAAGAAGAGAAGATACTTTCAATTCAAAGTAGGAGATATGGTTATGATTCACCTCAAGAAATAAAGGTTACCTAAGGATAAGTATACTAAGCTCATGATGAAGAAACTTGGGCCTTTCAAAATCCTAAGGAATTGTGGCAACAATTCTTATAAGATTGACTTTCGTTCTCATATTGGTCTATCTCCCATTTTTAATATGGCTAACATTTATGCATATAAGGGTCCTCTTAGTGATGTTTCTACTACAGGTGATCAATATCCTCAAAAATCCAATGAGATTGAGTGCATTATTTCCAAGAGGGTGATTAAAAAACAAAGACAAATACTTACTATGTGTTTTTTGGTAAATGGAAACATCATTCTCTAGAAGATTCCACTTGGATGACCCCTGAAGCCATTCACAAGGCAGGCTTTAAGCTTGAATATATTCCAACTCAAGAGACTTGAATTATTTTTACCTTGAGGAGTATGGTGTAGGGAACCCTGTGTATTTGGTTACATTCTAGGATTCTTATTTCATTGTACTAAGTGGATGGATCCTTGAGATCATCCTCCATTTTTTTTGATCCACTTTGTGTGGTCAAGGATCCCTAAGGTACATCTATAAACCTTGGGACACCTTAGTCTACTTGGATATTGAATTAAAATTTATTAGGTTTTTAGGATTTTTGGTTGTTTTTTGAATGATTTTGGATCATTTTGGTCATATCTTATCATGTCAAAGTGATAGGAATCAATTCCAAGTCATTTGGGTTAACAATGTTGCAAAATGCAAAAAGTTGAAAAATTGTCAAAATGTTGCTTGAGCAACTTTTCAAAAAGTTGCTTGAGAAGTTCAAATTTTTTTTAAATGGTCATAACCATCTATGGATCAGTTGGATCTATGGGCTTGAGGTATTTAAATATTTTAAAACCTCTCCAACTATGTCGGATGAGATGTATTGAAGTTTAATGCATTTTTTAAGAAGAATTAACTAGATTTCCTGAGCATTTATTATGTGTACACACGTGTACAAATTGGTATGGATGATTTATTTACATGTATAGATACCATGGTAAGTCTATTTTCCATAACATTTTATTTTACCTCATTTGGAGTTTAATTGTGAAATTTATAGGCAATTTGGTGAAGGTAGTCCAGGGAAGCATCAAATTCAGGCTTGTTAATTAAATGGAGCCCTAACTTGAAATTTATCCAGTGTAAACTCATGTCAACTTGGGAAATGAAAATTATGGATGTACTTGTAATGATTCCAAAGGCTCAGGTTGAGATTTGGTGTTTTGTTATTTTTGGCATTAAGCACTAGGGTAAATATCTCTATGTATTTAGCCAGTCAAGTATGCATAGTTGTATGCAAATGAGTAGATGGATTGGAGGGACAAATTAGATGGTTGGTTTGGACCATTTGGAGGTATTATAAGACTTTAAAGGTAGTGAACCAATTTTATGAAGTCATCCTCAACCACTTTCTTTGTAATCCAAGTCTAATCTAGACAATTAGGTCTATGAGCATTGTAATGGTTTAGTGTTGCTAAAGTAGAGTTGGTCTTTGGAAATGTGGGGATCTTGGTAACATCATAAATGGTACTTGAAACCATCCTTAATTCATTTTTTCCCTTCCATAGTCAAAATTTTCAGATTAAAAACCTCTTGGAAAAGGCTACAAGGATCCAAAAGTCAAGAATAGATCTTGGTGTTTTTAGTGTTGAGGAATCAAATGGTTGAGTGATTCCCTTTCTATAGAGCCCAGGTAAGGTGATTCAACCCTTTTATAGGTTGTTTGAACTCACTGGTGAAGATTTATAAATTTTGTCTTAGTTTAGGGAAGGTGTCCCTAAGCCCAATTTGAGAAGATCTAGAACAAATTCTAGAAGTGTCCATTAGGGTAAGATAAGTGTCAAGACCCCTAGGAAGTTAGTAATTGATCTTTTTACAAGGTTGGTAGAGTTGGATTGGAGTGAGCCCTAAGTTGAAGGGTTGTAGAAGTGATAACCTATCTCTTTGTCTTCCTACTATCCTCTTTGCATCATTTTGGAATTTATGTGGTAGATGTTGTGACTTGAGAAGGATATTATAGCTCCAAGGAAGAAATGTACATATATGCGTCATTTCTATTAAATTTTATGGATTCATTATTGGTTCCAATATGTTAACTGAATTACAAGAATCTATAAAAAAACATTATAGATTGGAAAGTGAGAAGGTCGGGTATTATGACCTAGAGGGACATATCAAATCCATGATTGTCAAGATAAAAAATCAATTGTATATTGATGAAGATGTGATAATAAAATGTGATGAAACATCAACCATTACTCAAAAGGTTAAGAAGTGAGGAATTCTTTTGAAGATCGAAGGTGAAAGATTAAAAATAGGACAACCTAGATTTTATGATGAAGAAAACTTTGAAGTGTTGAGAATTGAGAAATGCATTGAGAATTTTGAGGAGTTGTTCAGCTAGAGTCAACAACACACAAAGCCTAAGGTGGTTGAGAAGGCACTTTCTCCTCCTAAGAAAAGGAGAAAATTGATTTTGCAGGATTCAGATACAGACTCTCTACCTTTAGTGCAGCAAGAAGAAAATGTTTTCCCACTAGTTTCTTACAATGATTTGGATTATGAATGTCATTTAGAGGAAGTGGCACATATCCTAAGGGGATTAAGAGAGGAGAAGAAATAAATACCAAAATCTCCACCCCCTATATTCCAAGATGAAGTTCATAGATACCAATTGTAAAATCTTGACGATGATGTTCCCAATGACACAAATGATGAAAGAGAAGACATTTCTCTTAGGTTCCTTCAGAACGATGACTTTAAAAAAAACATAGGAAATTGGGATATAATACAAGATGAAATATTTTGAGAAAAACAATAAATTAAGGCTTATGGGTGTCAAAGAGTCTCAACATAAAACCATAATCAAACAAATGATTGATGAGTTGGATCTTGATGATATCACTTGCATTTTTGACGAAGCAAGGGATATAGTAATGAAAAGTAATATGTTGATTGTCCCAGGGCTTACACTAAAATAATTTTTCTTGTTGGATCAAGTCATAAAGAAGGATGATCCCACATTTGTGGTAGAGTTTGATACTTTGGAGAAGATTGAAGGATATGGATTTGATCCAAAAATAGACAATCTAGCCACATGGGTTAGTTTTAAGGGTGATAGAAAACCCAAGTTCATCGATATAGAAAAAGGTTCAGAAGGTATGTGTTAGGAATAACAATCCACCAACACAAATGGTAGAGGGGGTGAATCAATTGTGAGAAAAATTATTAAACATTAAAATTTATAAACAAAAACATCACATCAAATGATAACACAGTAAATTCCAATAAAATAACACAATCCTTTGTTGTCAAGGAAACCTTGTTAAAGGTAAAACCCTAGTGGTAATTAGCACCCACAAATGATGTACTGAGAGTATAGTATCCCTGTTAAAATATTTAGACATGTTAGGAGCTTATTACAACATTAAAGTACACAGTCCCTCTTAAAGGATAGACCATGTGAGGAGTCAAGAGTAATAGTGGGCTCACTGCCTAGGCACACTGGCCAAAGAAGGTTAAAGCCACCTTTAAGGATTTACAATATGAACAAGTGTATATAGAAAATATAAAATCCAATGAACTATCTAATAGAAACTCTTTGCTTGGTTAGTTCCAATGAGGTATAATGAACATATCCTCTACTCTACATCCAGTAATCAATGAAGCTTTGCAGCCTCCTCACTTCTCTGTCAATCACCTTCTCTTTATACACATACATACATCTATACACAGATCTTTTCAAAAGAAAATATATCTCATACATACCCTATTACAATAGTTGATTAGGTCAGCCAATTAAGATTTCCTAATATACAAATAAATATTAAACCCCTTGCTAAGATACACATGGTATCTAAAACAAGTATACATCAATTAAAATACATCAGATATAGGCCAAGATCTTCAATCCACACTCGCAATCCACAATACATGCTACATCTCTAAAGTTGGCTTCAAATAAATCTCCACCAGAATACACACCATAGCTGACATCATCATCACTCATACAACTTACAACCCAACAAAAATAACCCTAAACATGTCTTTTATAACCCCTTAATCTCGCATAACTTGAATCATCATTGCCTGTAAGAAATACTCAAAACACAGAGACTTTCTCTATCAACCATCATTGTCATAGTCTAGAAACTAGTCTTTACCAAAAAATCTATAAGTCATCCAATATGCAATATTAATCGAAGATACCTTAGAAATAAGATCTTTACTTCTTTCAGTCATCATACAACAGTAATAACCAGTTTGTTCTTCCTCCACTGGAACATATGTCGACATCAGTGCCAAAAACTGAATTCGAAAAACATTAGTAGAATCCAATTCCAACATTATCCAACAATCTCCCCCTTTGGCATTTATGAAAACATATGGTAAAATCCATCAACCCAAAAAATGCTCTCTCTCAATACAATCTTCTCAATATTCTCAACATAATTCTCCCTAAAATACTAGGGATTTTCATATAGAATCTCTCCCCCTTTGAAAAAATGGGAAAGGGTGCCATAACTCTTCATCAAACTTCTGCAATATGTAGCTTTTTGAAATCATCATGTCTGTAACAACCTGGTGCAAAATCACCCAAATATTTTTTGTAGAATTCCTGCGATCACATCCCCTGAGGAGTAGATCCATACATCAAGTGCAAAAAGTGATATACCTTTGAAATCCACTGGAATGATGCATACTTGAATCAATTAATTACCACAGGGAGGGGTTCTCACCATAAACATGCTTCTGAGATACTCAAAAGCATCATTTGGCAAAGGTTTAGTAAATATATCTGCTATTTTTTCCTTTGTGCTAACATATTCCAATCTTATCTCCTTCTCTACTACCATGTATCTCAAGAAATGATACTTAATAGAGATATGTTTAATCTTTAAATTCATTAGAGGATTCTCTTATATATTCACTATCATATTGTTATCACAATGGATAACCACTGGCTCTTAAAAAACTATTCCAATGTCCTTCAGCATTTGTTGTTAGAATGAATTTAGAATAAATGAGAAGGGAGGGATGAATCAGTTATCCTTTGGTCTAGATGTAGCAAATAAAAACTTTTTGTATTTCAGATCCACTCGGTAGTAGTAGAATAAGTCAACAACTTTAATCATGCAGTTTACTATCAATTGAAATTAGCTTGTAGAAACATAACAGTAAAGAAAACCATAAGCATTCACACAAGTTGACACAAGTATTTAACGTGGAAACCCAATATGGGAAAAACCACTAGTAACATGGTACTAAGTTTTCACTCTTCTGAAGTGATGCCCTGTGAGGAGCCAACCCTATTAAAGGTTATAATAACACACTGCTAGGTGTGACCTGGTTAAAGGATTTAATCACCCTGTCAGGAGTGGCCTTGTTAGTGGACTTAGAACATTCCACCTGAATGTCACCTTGTTGGAGGATTTATACAAATGACTGTTAGGTCAACCTTGTTAAAGGATTTAACTGATACAATGGTTAGAAAGTAATCAGTAGTTGTGATCTGATACATACAACTTACTTTGCAAATTCAGATCCAATTATAGCTTTGATGTTAACTCACTGGATAGCTTGCATTGTCATTTCAACCTTCTGATTTTCTTCGAAATCTGTCAAGCAATCACACATGCAACTCTCTACTTCTGTATTCAGCCTTCTCTGCTAGATCATGCTAAACAATAAATCAACTATGCAACCCTTTTGCATACTTTACATTCAACATCAAACTTCAGTATACTAAATGAATAACTCCTTTAGGTTATCATATACCTCTTTGTCTAGGTCAGATAAATCTTTTGTCACTTAAACAAGATCGTAGATCTTAGGTTAGGTCAGATCCAATGGATCATTCCATATTTGCATTACATTTACTTCTCCAAAGTATTCTCTAATTAAATCTTGAAACCATGCATTAATTATGGTTACCCATACATTAAATGATGTGGATCAATCTTTAATTAACATTACATATCCCAATAAAAATAACTAAGTCAGCCAGAGATCTCAAATCTCATCATTAATTCAATTACTGTAAGTTGGCCAACATCAGTGTTTCCACTCAGCAATTTTAATGGTGCTCGGCGTTGAACAACTTTTTCTCATCACAAGAAACTTTTGTCAGCACAAGAAATGTTTCTCGACACAAGAAACTTTGCTCATTATAAGCAACTTTGCTCGGCACAAGCCAAACTTGCTCGGCACAGAACAACCATAAAAATTGTCTTTGAAAGATAAACAACTAATTACTTTGCTAGAGTGCCAACTAATCAAGTACCCTTTTAATTGCCTTAACTCAACCATTCACTTTTTCTTCTTGTTAAATCCTCTTCATCAATAGTAGATATGGTACTCAAACAGATAACAATAGTCTCACGAGTAAAGGTTTGACAGCAATGACAAAATAACAATTGCTTACATTGTCACTTTCCAAAAATCTCCCTCCTTCACATTGATGGAAACACAAAATATTAAAACAATGATTTAACAAGCATAGTTACCAACCAATCCAAAAATTCACCTGTGTTCCTTGATATGAACGAATCTTAATTAATGTCTTTAGCTTCATTCTGATTCTTATCTGTACAATATTTCTGCCTTTGTGTCTGTGATCACACTGTAATCATTTGTGTCTATTCATCTGAAGACTACCTCTAAGTAGATAATCACTTCAATGTTTTCAATAGTAGCTTTTTCCTCTATGTAATCTTTCCCTCTTGGTAATCTCTTCTTCTAGGCAATCTTTCCCTCTTTATAGGTAATCTCTCCCTCAACTTCTTCCTCTATATAAGTAATCTCTCCCTCTTTGACAACAATGCCAAGGATGTTGATATCATTATCATTTAGATCTTTAGTATCATGTTGATCTTTTCATCTTGATTATGACTGATTTTTCTTTTCTGTCCTTGTCCATCTTCACAACTTTTTCCAGCATCCTAAAGTGTGACTAACTGTGCATCAATGTTTCAAGTATTCTGAATGTAATATTTGATGCAATAGTAGCATACAGAACTTAATTATCCTTAGCTAGGGGAATCACCCCCATTTTACCTCATAGATACTCATGAGCATCCTTGGGTAGATATTTTGTGAATATGTCTGCTAATTGTTCTTTAGTGTTCACATAATCTAGTCTCACTTCTTTATTCTGAACTAGCTCCCTCAAGTAGTGGTACTTGATAGCTATATGCTTTGTCTTTGAATGCATAACATGATTTTTAGAAATATTAATAGCACTTGTGTTATCACAATATATAACAACTGGGTTAGTGATTTCTTCCTTCATACCTTTCAATAGTATCTTCAACCACACAATGTTAGAACAGTTAACTTCTGCTACCACATACTCCGCTTCAGCTATAGATTGTGAGGTGCAGTTCTATTTCTTTCTTGTCTAGGAGATCAATCTCTTTCCTAAAATAAATGCTCCACCAGTAGTGCTTTTCCTGTCATCAACATTTCCATCCCAATCAGAGTTAGTGTAAAATCTGAGTTCAAACTTGTCATTCTTTTTGTAGCATAGACCATAGTCATCAATTCCTTTCAAATATCTTAGAATCCTTTTCACTGCCATCATGTGATTTTCCTTGGGGTTAGCAGAAAACCTTGCAACAATCCCAACAACTAGGGCAATATCAGGTCTATTGTGTACAACATACTATAGTTTACCAATCATTGATCTATAGAGTGTTTGGTTCACTTCTTTTATGTCACCATCTTTTGTTAGCTTCTACCTAGTAGCCATGGGTGTACTCACTTGTTTGGACTCTTCCATTCCAAAAGTTTTTAGTATCTCCTTGATATATTTAGATTGAGTGATATAGATATCATTCTTCATTTGATAAATTTGTAAGCCAACAAAGAATTTTATTTCACCAAACATAGACATCTCAAACTTAGTTTGCATCTCTATTGCAAAATTTTGACATAACGCATCTTGTCCACTAAATATGATGTCATCTACAAAAATTTCAGCTAATAATGTACCTTTTCTTTGCTCTGTCTTCAAGTAAAGGTTGCTATTGTTATTTGTTCTTGCAAATCCAATCTTGATCAGATAACTATGCAATCTCTCATACCATGCTCTTGGTGCTTGCTTCAATCCATATAATGCTTTGTGCAATCTGAAAACCATATTCCTTTTGTTTGGATCTACAAAATAATCAGCTTGCTCAATATACACTTCTTCTTGCAAGATTTGATTGAGAAATGCAGATTTCACATCCATCTGATAAACTTTGAATCCTTTATAGGCTGCATATGCAAGTAAGGTTCTGACACCTTCCAATATTGCAACTGGGGTGAAGGTTTCACCATAGTCAATTCTTTCCTCCTGTGCATAACCCTTGCATACTAGTCTAGCTTTGTTTCTTGTCACATCTCCATGTTCATTCATCTTATTTCTAAATACCCACGTTGTGCCAATTACATTTTTATCCTTTAGCCTAGGTACAAGTGTCCAAGTTTTGTTTTTCTCAATCTGTTCAATTTCCTCATTCATTGCTTGTATCCAATCTTCATTTTCTAAAGCATCTTTCACTATTTTGGGCTCAAATTCACATAACAGACA
>MU224884.1:6209120-6230213 GCA_018584345.1 Thuja plicata
TTACATTTGCACTTTCAACAATTTTGTTAGTATTAGAATTCAAACATTTGTATGCTTTTCTTTTCATTGAATAACCAAGGAATATGCCTTCTTCACCTTTAGCATCTAGTTTTCCATTTCTGTTGTCTTTCAGTATATAACATTTGCTTCCAAATACTTTACACTAGGTGCATAACCATACCAAAGTTCATAAGGCATTGCATTTGTACCTTTCTTGACTTGAACTCTATTTATTGTATAGACTGCAGTACTTATAGCTTCTTTCCAATATTTTTGTGCAACATTTTTCTCCATCATTAGTGTTCTTGCATAGTCCATGATAGATCTGTTCCTTCATTCAGCAATATTATTTTGTGGAGGAGTCCTGGGTGCAGACATCTGTCTCTTTATGCCTCAGTCATTATAGAACCTGTTAAACTCATTAGAAATAAACTCTCCACCTCTATCAGATCTTAAGCATTTCGAGATCGTGCTTGTTTCCTTTTCAACTTTTACTAGGTACCGTTTAAATAACTGGAATGCATCAGATTTTTCCTTGAGAAACATTACAGTCATCATCCTTGAATAATCATGAATAGATAGAATAAAATATCTAGCACCACGATAGCTTCTTTCTCCAATGAGACCACAGAGATCAGTATGGACCAATTCCAAAATTTCCTCTGATATATGTGTCTTACTCTTGAAACTAGACTTAGTCATCTTTCCTAGTTGACATTGTTTACACATAGCATTCTTAGGTTTCTTTAACTTAGGCAGCCCTCTAACCTTTTTAAATTTACTTATGCTTATGCAGTTATCAAAGTTCACATGACACAACCTCTTATGACATAACCAAACATCATTGTACTGTGCAAACAAACACATTTCTACAGATAAATACAGATAAAATAAGTTACCTTTAGTCTGATCACCACTTCCAACTAATTTTCCAGTAGAATCATAGATCTTTGCTTTTCTGTGATGAAATTCAACTTTGTAACTAGAAGTGTTTAGCTATGTAACACTCAACAAATTGTATTTAAGATCATCAACCCAATACACATCATCACATCTAATTTTGTCAGTCAGGTTAATCAATCCTTTACCTTTGATACAGCATGGTGCATCATTACCAAATTTTACATATCCTCCTTTGCATTGGTTTAGGTTTTCAAACTTATCTTTGTCACTAGTCATATGATGGGAACAACCATTGTCAATGATCCAATGATAACTTTTGCTCATATAAGAGATTAATGCAGTTTTCTCATCATCATCAGAATCTTCTTTCATTGCAACATATAGAACTTCTATATCATTGTCATTAGAATTATTAGTGTCATTGTTAGAAGTTTCTTCAACAATATAACAAGATTTCTTACCTTTGTCTTTGTAGTCCTTATATTTCCTAAAGTCTCAAACATCCTTTCTATCTTTGTATTCCTTGTATTTTTTATCCCTTCTTTCATCTTTTTCATTTTTTTCAAGACATCTAGCAGCTATATGACCAACTTTGTTGCATAAAAAAAAATAATAGGAAGTTTACCTCTGTATTTTCCTTTTCCTCTGGAAAGCCTTTTGGTCATAAGTGCTTCAAGTTCTTCAAGATCATCATCAGAAGTGTCACTGTCAATATCCACATGTTTCTTTCCTTTCTTAGATTTATTGAGAACCAGCTGTGATCTAAAAGCAGAATAAATCCCTTGTGGATTATACTTATCATAATTTGACATTTCAAATGCAGTGAGTCTGCCTATCAGATTTTCCAGATTCAGATTATTGTTAGGAGTACAGCTCAATTCTTGAATTGCAGAACCTCTAATAGCATATATAGGAAGAAAGTTCTCAGTACCTTTTTCATAATAGTGTTCTCATCAATTGTTCCATTAGCCCCTCTAATGGCATTTACAACTTCTTTTATTCTACCATAGTACTGAATAACATTTTCACCTTCTTGCATTTTCATCTCATCAAACTTACCTCTTAAACTTTCTGATTTAGCTCTCAGCACATTTGTGTCTCCACCATAGATAGTTGGAAGTTTGTCCCACATTTTTTTTGCATTTGTGCAACTCTTTATATCATCAAACTCTGAATAGCTCAATGAGGAGACAATCTCCAACATTGCTTGATTGTGCTCTTGCTTTTCTTTTAGTTGTGCAGCTGTGAGAGGAGTAGTAGGTGGTACATAGGCATTTTCAATAAGTCTCTTAGCATCATCTCCAATACTAGCTAGATGCAGTTTCATTAGACTCTGCCATGCAAGGAAGTTATCTTTGTTCATCTTAGGAACCTCCTTCTTATACATCTTGATCTTTTCATTCCAAGTACCTTCAAACTATTTTTAGGAGGCCAAAGTTCTGATACCAATTGTTAGAATGAATTTAGAATAACTGAGAGGGGAGGGTGAATTAGTTATCCTTAGGTCTAGATGTAGCAAATAAAAACTTTCTATATTTCAGATCCACTCCATAGCAGTAGCATAAGTCAACAACTTTAATCATGCAGTTTACTGTCAATTGAAATTAGCTTGTAGAAACATAACAGTAAAGAAAACCATAAGCATTCACACAAGTTGACACAATTATTTAATGTGTAAACCCAATATGGGAAAAACCACCAGTAACATGCTACCAATTTTTCACTCTTCTGAAGTGATTCCCTATGAGGATCCAACCCTATTAAAGGTTACAATAACACACTTCTAGGTGTGACCTGGTTAAAGGATTTAATCACCCTGTCAGGAGTGCCCTTGTTAGTGGACTTAGAACATTCCACCTGAATGTCACCTTGTTAGAGGATTTATACAACTGATTGTTAGGTCAACCTTGTTAAAGGATTTAATTGATACAATGGTTAGAAAGTAATCAATAGTTGTGATCTGATACATACAACTTACTTTGCAAATTTAGATCCAATTACAACTCTGATGTTAACTCACTGGATATCCTACATTGTCATTTCAACCTTCTAATTTTCTTGGAAATCTGTCAAGCAATCACACATGCAACTCTCTGCTTCTATATTCAGCCTTCTCTGCTAGATCATGCTAAACAGTCTATCAACTATGCAACCCTTTTGCATACTTCACATTCAGCAGCACACTTCAGCATACTAAATGAATAACCCCTTGAGGTTATCATATACCTCTCTGTCTAGGTTAGATAAATCATTTTCCTCTTAAACAAGAACATAGATCTTAGGTTAGGTCAGATCCAACGGATCATTCCATCTTTGCATTACATTTACTTCTCCAAAGTATTCTCTAATTAAATCTTGAAACCATGCATTAATTATGGTTACCTATACATTAAATGACATGGAAAAATTCTTTAATTATCATTACATATCCCAATAAAAATAACTAAGTCGGCCAGAAATCTCAATTCTCATCATTAATTTGATTATTGTAAGTCGGCCAACATCACTATTTCCACTCGGCAATTTCAATGGTGCTCAACATTGAAAATTTTTTGCTTGTCACAAGCAACTTTTCTTGGCACAAGCAACTTTTCTCGTCATAAGAAACTTTGCTCGGCACAAGCCAAACTTTCTCATCACAGAACATCCAGAAAAACTATCTTTGAAAGATAAACAACTAATTACTTTGCCAGAGTGCCAACTAATCAAGTACCCTTTTAATTGCTTTAACTCAACCATTCACTTGGTCTTCTTGTTAAATCTTCTTCATCAACAATAGATATGGTACTGAAACAGATAACAATAGTCTCACCAGTAAAGGTTTGACAGCAATGACAAAATAACAATTGCTTGCATTGTCACTTTCCAACATTTGTTTCATCCAAACAACTTGTGTACAATTTATAGCAGCATCAAGATACTCAGATTCAATAATAGACTGAGATATACAATCCTTCTTCTTACTTAACTAGGAAACCAACATTTTTCCAAGAAAAAATGCTCCTCCACTTGTACTGTTTATATCATCCACACTACCTACCCAAACAACATCAGTATAAACATGTGAAATAAAATCATCAAATTTTTCATACCATAATCCATACTCTATTGTTCCTTCCATATATCTAAAAATTCTTTTCACAATAGCAAGGTGTGTCTCTTTAGGATTTTCTTTATATCTTTCCACAATTCCAACTGCATTAGAAATATTTGGTCTAGTGTGATTTAGATATTGTAGACCTCCAATCATTGATCTGTACCTTTTCTAAAAAACTCTCTGAGTTTCATCATTATGAGTAAGTTTATAACTAGTCACCATAGGTGTCCCAAAAGGTTTATAGTCTTCCATTCCAAATTTCTTCAATATATCCTTAAGATACTTGGTCTGAGATATAAAAATACCATTTTGTTCATATTAATTTGAAAACCAAGAAAAAATTTCATTTCACCAATCATTGACATTTCAAATTCATTTTCCATTTCTTTAGATAATGTTTTGCTAATTTCATCATTACCTCCAAAAAGGATATCATCAACAAAATTTTATATGATTAGAATTCCATCTTCACTAGCTCTTCAGTATAAATCATTGTCTGCATTACATTTTTTGAAACCAATACGAAGAAGATACCTTTCTAGTCTTGCATACCATGCTCCTAGTGCTTGTTTCAGTCCATACAATTCTTTATTTAGTTTAAAAACCATGTCTTTATCTTATGTCAAAGGAAATCCATTAGGCTGCTCTATGTATACCTCTTCCTCCAAATCTCCATTCAAAATTGCAGATTTCACATCCATCTGATATACCTTAAAGTCTTTATGTGCAGCATAAGAAAGAAATAGCCTCATAGATTCCAACCTACAAACAGGAGAAAATGTCTCTTCAAAGTCTATTCCTTCTTGTTGTGACTAGCCTTTACAAATGATTCTAGCCTTATTTATAACTATTGTTCCTTCCTCATACATTTTGTTTCTAAAAACCCATTTAGTTTCTATCACTTTTTTTTTAGGGCTTGGAACCAATTCCCAAGTGTTTTTTTTTTATATATTCTAATTCTTCATGCATATATGCAGTCCAAGATTTATCTCGACATGCTTTGTCAGTAGTTTTCAGTTCAACTTGAGAAATAAAAAAAATTTCAGCTCTTACTTTTGATCTAGTCAACATTCCTCTATTTTCATCACCAATGATTTGATCTTCATGATGGTCCTTCTTAACATACCTTAGAGTCTTAGGAGTTTCAGTAAGCTTATTGATTCATCTTCGATCTCATTATCAATTTCCAAAGGTTCTTCAGGATTTACAATGACCTCCTTAATCTTTGCAATCTAAGCACATTCATACCTTCTCTCTTGAATCTGAAACCTTTCATCTATCCTCACATTAGCACTTTCAAAAAACTTCCTCGATCCCAAATTGAAAAATTTATAGGCTTTGCTCTTAGTAGAGTAACTAAGGAAGATACCTTCATCACTTCTAGCATCAAACTTCCCTATCTCATCATCTCTTTTGATATAGCATTTACTTCAAAATATTCTGAAATATTTTATAGTAGGAGTATGATTAAACTATAATTCATAAGGAGTCTTACTTGTACCTTCTCTAATCTAAACTTTGTTCAAGGTGTCCACAATAGTACCAAAAACTTCTCTCCAATGAACATGTGATACATTTCCTTCCAACAACATAGTTCTCACAGCATCTAATATTGTTATGTTCCTTTTCTCTACTATCCCATTTTGTTGTGGTGTTCTAGGAACAAATGTCTATCTTTATATTCCATGATCTTTTTAGTAGTCATTAAACAAGCCTAAAGTAAACTCACCACCTCTATCTCATCTCAAACATTTTATCTTTGAGCCTAATTCATTCTCAACTTTTTCTTTGAATATCTTGAATTTATCAAATGCCTCAGATTTATCACTTAAGTATCTAACCCACATCATCCTAGAAAATTATTCAACAAAAAGTATAAAATACCTCTCACCATATTATGATCTTGTTCTTGTAGGACCAGACAGATCTGTATGTACCAGATCCAACTTCCCTTTCGCAGAGTAAGATTTGATTTTGAAATTTCTTCTAGTCTTCTTCCCCATAACACACTCTCTACACATAGTATTAGATGGTTCCATAATATTAGGTAGATTTATTACTATATTAGTCATACTTTTCTTCACAATATTATCAATGTTAACATGAAAAAATCTTCTATACCATAACCATTTGTCATCAATCATCACAATAAAACAAGAAGCCTCAGATGTATTCAATTCAAATACATTACCTCTAGATTTAGTACTAGATGTGATCAAGTCTCTTTCCTTACTTCTGATAGAACATTTCCCATTAATGAATTTCAATTGATAACCCTTGCCCACTAGTTGTCCAACACTCAAAAAATTATTCTTAAGTCCATCAACAAGAAATACATTATTAGTATTAGCTTTTCTATCCAAATAAATAGATCCAACTCCAATGATAAGAGTAGGAGTATTGTCACCAAATCTTACAACACCACCATCATATCTTTTCAAACTAACAAACTTATTTTTATCTCTATTCATATGATGGGAACAACCACTATCAATAACCCATTCAAATTTCATTTCAACATGGGATACTAATGCTTTTTCATCATGTAAAGGTCCATCATCCTTAATAGAAATAAATCAAGTCTCATCATAGTCAATAGCTTCATCATCTAAAACATGTTCACTAGCATAATAAGAGTCCTTGTCTTTTGGATACTTAGATTTATAAAACTTAGGTTTATGCTTTGGAACCCTTGTAGGACATCGAGATGCAAAATGACCTATATTGTTGCCTAAAAAAAATTTCAAAGGTAACTTTCCTTCAAATTTACTCTTACCTCTCTTTTGTCTTCTAGAGATCAGGGCCACAACTTAATATATCTTCCTTTTTTCTTCTTGTAACTATTCCCATTCATCAACATGTTCTCCAAGTTGTTGTCTGAAGTCACTATTGCTAGTGCTTGCAATTCCTAATAGGGTCTTTTTGTTTCTATGCACAATTGCCTTGAATACTAACTCAACTTTAGGTAAAGAATCTCCCAATTATGTGGCCTCAAAGGTAGTTAGTTTCCCAATCAAAATCTCTCTATTTAAGTTAGGTTTTAAAGGTATAATATCTTCTATAGTTTGTACTTTAGTTTTGTATACATGTGTTAGGGATCTAAGAATTTTTGCAATCACTTGTTCCTCACTGTAAGTACTTCCAGAGTTCCTGATGCCAATAACAACTTCAGTAATTATCTATGAATATGCTCTAATCTTCTCATATTTCATTTTCATTGTTTCCATAGTTTCCTTCCAATTCTATAACTTTGCCTATTTTGTAAACTTATCTCCTTCATACAGTTCTTTCAATCTTGTCAAAATTTCATATGCAAAATCTAAGTCTTTTACCTTTTTGAATTTACCTTCAGAAAGTGCGCTGATCAAAACTTCCCTTCTGACCATGTTACATGAAAATAACTTATTTTTATCTTCAGTAGATTTATCTAATTCATCCTCAACTTTCATCTATTCCTTTCTTTTAGTAATCATTCAGTAGTCGATTCCCAAGCATAGCAAATGTGTTCTTATATTGTTCTTCCAACTGTCAAAGTTTTCATGATCAAGCTTCAAACTATCCTTCCTATAATAAATCATCTTCAGGATCACCTCAAGTTGTTAAGATTTCTCTCTAAGGACTATTAGCTCTGATACCAATTGTTAGGTATAATAGTCCACCAACACAACTAAGAGGGGCGGGGGGGTCGAATCAGTTGTGAGCTAAATTATTAAATATTAAAATTTATAAACCAAAACTTCACATCAAATGATAACATAGTAAATGCAAACACAATAACATAATCCTTTATTTTCAAGGAAACCCTATTAAAGGTAAAACCCCAGTGGTAATTTTCACCCACAAATGATCGATTGAGAGTATAGTATCCATGTTAAAAGATTTGGCCTTGTTAGGAGTTTATTACAACATTACAGTACACAGTCTTCATTAAAGGAGAGACCTAGTTAGGATGCAAGAGTAATAGCGGGCTTACTTCCCAGGTACATTTCCCAAAGAAGGTTAAATCCACCCTCAAGTATTTACAATCCAAACAAGTGTATATAGAAAATATACAATCCAGAGAACAGTCTGATAGAAACTCTGTGCTTGGTTAGTTCCAATGAAGTATATTGAACATATCCTCTATTGTAGATCTAGTATTCAATCAAGCTTCATAGCCTCCTCACTTATTTTTCAACCACCTTCTCTTAATACAGATGCATACATCCATACACACATCTTTTCAAAAGAAAAGATCTCTCATATATACCCTATTAAAATAGTTGATTAGATCGGCCAATTAATCTTTCCTAATATAGAAATAAATATTTAACCCCTTGCTAAGATACACGTTGTATCTAAAACAACTATACATCAATTATAATACATCAGACATAGTCCAAGATCCACAATCCATTCTTGCAATCTACACTACACACTACATCTTTGAATTCGGCCCCAAATAGGTCTCCTCTATAATAGACACCACAACTAATGTCATCATCACTCATATGACTTGCGACCCATCACATGCATTCCTGAACATGTCTTATGCCATCCCTAAAGCTCCCATAAACTAAATCAACATCACATGTAAGATATACTGAATACAACTTGACGTGATACTAAAGATAACTTACTACAGGAAGGATAGTCCGATATTTAATCCTGGAGACTTTGAAATTTGGAAGAACAAGATGAGAACACATTTTCTATGTTTGGGAATCGACTACTGGATGATCATGAAAAGAAAGGTAAAGATAAAGAATGAGGATGAATTGGATAAAGCTACTAAAGATTATATTATTTTATTTCATGTAATATGGTCACAAGGGAATAATTTATTAGTGCACTTTCCTAAGGCAAATTAACAGAAGTAAAAGAGTTAGATTCTTCATATGAAATTTGGACAAGATTGGAAGTACTATATGAAGGAGACAAGTTTACAAAACAAGTGAGGATAAAAAAATAGAAGACAAAGATGGAATCATTGAAAATGAAATATAATGAGAACATTAGGGCATATGCATAGAGAATTATTGAAATGGTTACTAGCATAAGAAACTCTAGAGGTGCTTATAGTGAGGAATAAGTGATTGCAATGATTCTCAGATCTCTGACACCTGCATACAAAAATAAAGTACAAGATATAGAAGATATTATACCTTTGATATAGAAATTAAATAGAGATATGTTTATTGGAAAGCTAACTACTTTTGAGGTCTCCAAATTGGGAGATTCTTTACCTAAAGTTGAAATAGCATTCAAGGCGACTATGCATAGAAACAAAAATACCTTTCTAGAATTGTGAGAACCATAAATAATGACTTAAGTGAAGAACTTGGAGACTATTCTGATAAATGGGAATCTATATAGGAAGAAGAAAGAAAGCTAGATGAAGTGGTAGCCCTGATCACTAGAAGAGAAAAGAGAGGTAAGGGTAAATTTGAAGGCAAGTTACCTTTGAAATGTTTTTCAGGTAACAAGATTGGTCATTTCACATATTGAATTCCTACAAGGGTTCCAAAGCATAAACCTAAGTTTTTGAAATTAAATTATTCAAAATAAAAGGAATGCTATTATGCTAGTGAAGTTATTTCTTATGATGATGATGTTGATTATGATGAAATTCAATTTATTTCTATTAAGGAGGATGAACCTATATGTGAAGAAAAAGACTTATCATTGGAGTTGGATATATTTCTCTGGTTGGAAATACTAATACTGACAATGTACTTCTTTTTGATGGACTTAAGCATAATCTATTGAGTGTTGGACAACTATTGGACAAAGGTTATAAATTCAAATTCATATATGGGAAATGTTCTATCAGGATTAAATTAGGAGACTTGATCACATTTGGTACTAAATCTAGAGGTAATGTATTTAAATTGAATACATCTGAAGCTTCTTGTTTTATTGCACAGGTTGATGCCAGTTGGTTATGGCATAGAAGATTTTGTCATGTTAGCTTTGATAAAATTGTGAAGGAAAGTATGAAAAATGCAGTAAGAGATCTACCTAAGAATTTGAAACCATCTAACACTATGTTTAGAGAGTGCATTATGGGAAATAAGACTAGAAATAGTTTTAAAAGCAAATCGTATTCAGAAAAATGGAAGTTGGATCTGGTACATATAGATCTATGTGGTCCTACAAGAGAAATATATTATTATGGTGAAAGGTAATTTATAATTTTTGTTGATTAATTTTCTAGAATTCTATGGTTTACATATTTGAGAGAAAAATCTAAGGCATTTGAAAAATTCAAGTTATTCAAAGCAAAAGTTGAGAATGAATCTAGTTTTGAGATAAAATGTTTTAGATCAGATAGAGGTGGTGAGTTTACTTAAGACTTATTTAATACCTACTATGAAGAGCATAGAATATTTAGGCACACATCTACTCCTAGGACACCGTAACAGAATGAGATAGTAGAGAGAAGAAATAGAACAATATTAGATGTTTCCAAAACTATGTTGCTTGAAGGAAATGTATCACATGTTCATTGGAGAGAATCTGTCAGTACTACTATGTACACCTTGAACATAATTCAAATTAGAGAAGGTACAAGTAAGACTCCTTATGAATTATGGTTTGATCATACTCCTACTATAAAATATTTCAGAATATTTGGAAGTAAATGCTATATCAAAAGAGATGATGAGATAGGGAAGTTTGACGATAGAAGTGATGAAGGTATCTTCCTTGGTTATTCTACTAAGAGAAAAGCATATAAATATTTCAATCTTAGATTGAGGAAGTTTATTGAAAGTGCTAATGTGAGGATAGATGAAAAGTTTCAGATTCAAGAAATACTTTATAACTATGGACAAATTGCAGAGATAAAAGAGGTCACTACTGAACCTGTAGAACCTTTGATGATTAATGATGAGACTGAAGATGAATCAATTGAGGTTACTGAGACTCCTAAGACTCTGAGGTATTTTAAGAAGAACCATACTAAATATCAAATCATTGGTAATGCAAGTAAAGGAATGATGACAAGATCTAAAGTAAGAAATGAAATTTCCTTGATTTCCCAAGTTGAGCCAAAGACTACTGATGAAGCATGCAAAAGATGAATCTTGGAATAAAGCTATGCAAGAAGAACTGGAATGAATAAAGGAAAACAATACTTGGGAATTAGTTCCAAGACCTAAAAACAAAAATGTGATAGGAACTAAATGGTTTTTCAAAAAAAAAAATGGATGCGGAAGGAATAGTGGTAAGAAATAAGGCTAGACTGGTTTGTAAAGGCTACTCGCAATAAGAAGGAATAGACTTTGAAGAAATTTTTTTTCATGTTTCTAGGTTGGAAGATGTGAGATTATTTATTGCTTATGTTGCACATAAATACTTTAAAGTATATGAGATGGATGTGAAATCTGCATTCTTGAATGGAGATTTGGAAGAAGAAGTATACATAGAGAAACCTGATGGGTTTCCTATGACAGAAGATGAATACATGGTTTGTAAATTGAAGAAAGCATTGTATGGACTGAAACAAGCACCAAGAGCATGGTATGCAAGACTAGATAGGTATCTAATTCATCTTGGTTTTAGAAAGGTAATGCATAAAGTAGTTTATATTTAAGAACTGATGAAGATGGAATCATAATCATAGAGGTTTTTGTTGATGATATCATTTTTGGAGGCAATGATAAAATGACTAAAAAGTTCTATAAAGAAATGAAAAATGAATTTGAAATGTCAATGATTGGTGAGATGAAATTTTTTCTTGGTTTGCAAATTAATCAGAGTAAGAATGATATTTTTATATCTCAGACCAAGTACCTTAAGGAAATTTTGAAGAAGTTTGGAATGGAAGATTGTAAACATGCTAGGACACCCATGGTGACTAGTTACAAACCGACTAGTAATGATGAGACTCAAAGTGTTTTTCAGACAAAATACAGATTGATGATTGGTGGTCTACAATATCTAACTCACACAAAGAATAGATATTTCCAATACAGTTGGAATTGTGGCAAGATATATAAGAGATCCTAAAGAGACAAACCCTGCTGCTATGAAAAGAATTTTCAAATACTTGAAAGGAACAATAAAATATGGATTGTGGTATGAAAAATTAGATGACTTTATTTTACAGGCTTACACTGATGCTGATTGGGAAGGTAATGTGGATGATAGAAAGAGTATAAGTGGTGGAGCATTTTTCCTTGGGAAAAGGTTGGTTTCATGGTTAAGTAAGAAGTGGGACTCTATTGCTCAATCTACTATTGAATCTAAGTATGTTTCTACTGCTGTAAATTGTACATAAGTTGTTTGGATGAAACAAATGTTGAAGGACATTGGAATAAATTTTGAAGAGCCAGTGGTTATCCATTGTGATAACACTATCATAGTGAATATGTCAAACAATATTGTTATGCATTCAAAGACTAAACATATTTCTATTAAGTATTATTTCTTGAGGGAAAATGTAGAAGAGAAAGAGATTATATTGGAGTATATTAGCACAAAGGAATAAATAGAAAAAATATATTTACAAAACCTTTTCCAAAATATGCTTTTGAGTATCTCATAAGCATGCTTGGGGTAAGAGCCCCTCCTAGTGGTAATTAATTGATGTTGACATGTATCTGTCCACTATATTTAAGATCTATATCATTTTATGGACTTGATGTATGGATCTACTCCTTAGGGGGAGTGATCGCAGAAACACTATAGACCACATTTGGGTGATTTTGCACCTAGTTGTTAGACATGAAGATTTGAAAAAGCTACACCTTATAGAAGATTATAGAAGAGTTATGACATCCTTTTCCATTGCTACCAAATGGGGAGAGATTATATGTGAAAATCCCTACTATTTTAGGTAGATTTGTGTTGAGGATATTGAGAGAGAGTACTTTTGGGTTGATGGATTTTCCCATATGTTTCCATCAATGCCAAAGGGGGATATTGTTGGATGATATCAGAATTGGGTACTACTGACACTATTGGCATTCATTTTTTGTCACTAATGTCAACATATGTTTCTGTAGAGTGAACAGACTGGTTATTACTATTGTATGATGACTAAGAGAAGTGTACAGACACTATATGGATGAATCAAAATGATCGAAGACAAGGATATGAAGAAGCATGTGTGCTAACCTTATTCCTAAGGTCACTTGGCTTAATATTTCATATTGGTGATGTTACATATGTTTTAGTTAAGACTGGTTTGAAGACTATGAAAGTGATGCTTGACAGAGCAGATCTCTGTGTTTTGAGCATATCTTACAAGTGATGATGATTCAACTTATGCGAGCTTAAGGAATGATAGAAGACATATTGATTATTTTTTGTTGTTGATAAATAGTCATGTAATTCTTGGTGACCTTAGCTATGGCGTGTATACTGGAGGAGACCTATTTGGAACTGACTTCAAAGATGTAGCATGTATTATAGATTGTGAGCATGGATTGCGAATATTGGAGTATATATGATGTACTGAAATTGATGGTTAGTTTTTTTAGGTATCTTGTCTATCTTAGCAAGGGGTTAAATAATTATTTGTATATTGTGAAATCTTAATTGGAAGACATAATCAATTATTGTAATAGGGTATATATGAGAGGTCTTTTATTTTGAAAAGAAGTACTAATGTGAGAGTGTTTTGAAGGTAGTTGAAAAATAAAGTGTGGAAGCTGTGAGGCTTGATTAGTTGTTGGACGTAGAGTAGAGTTTGTGATTATAATACTTCATTGGAACTAATAAAGGAAAGACATTTTCTACCAGACAGTTCATTGGATTGTATATTTCTTATATCCACTTGTTCGTATTGTTAATCCTTAAGGGTGGATTTAACCTTCTTTGGGTAGTGTGCCTTGGTAGTGAGCCCAATGTTACTCTTGACCCCTAACAGGATCTGTCCTTTAACAGGGAATATGTACTGTGATGTTGTTATAAGCTCCTAACATGACTAAATATTTTCACATGGATACTATACTCTCACTACATCATTTGTGGGTGCTAATTCCCACCGGGGCTTTACCTTTAATGGGGTTTCCTTGACAATAAGGATTGTATTATTGGGTTGGTATTTACTATGTTATCATTTGAATTGAAGTTTTGATTTATAAAATTTAAAGTTTGATAATATATATTACAAATGATTCACACCCCCCCCCCCTCTTAGTTATACTTGTGGACTATTATTCCTAACAATTGATAGTACCAATCCATTAGCCTTAGCCTCAGATTTAATGCACAAGGCTATGTTAAATATAACTCAAGTTAAACATATGCAGTAAAAATTTGAAGAATCTCATTTCAAGGAAGTAGTGATGAACAAGGTAATTAATGAATTATATTTGAAGGTGAAAAAGATGAAGAAGGAATTGATGCAGTGTAAAACCCTGGGGCCTATCATGACAATATTAGTTCCACAAATTTTTTCATATGTTTCATAAAGTTCACAACAGGATCTTGGTAAACAAGAAGATATTTCTAAGGATTCTGAATGTAAAAATTTAGAGGATATACTATCTTTCAGAGTAAAATTTGTGTTGAAACAATGTGATGAAGTCCACTCAAGTTACAATAGCTTGGAATACATGGAGAGATATTTCAAAGAAAACAAGCCTAAATTGTAGGATATAATGATAAAATGAAGGCCTTTTCATTTTGAACTCAGTTAAGTTTATGATATTACAAGGAGGGATCTAGATGCTCCTTCAGAAATCAAATAGACTATACAAATGATTGAATGTGTATCAAATAATCTAAGTTAAACTGAATAGGAATAAGACAAGGTGAATCAAAGGATGACTTATTTTGTTTCAAATAATCACTAGTCAATCCTAGATATTATTGATAAAAATGGAAAGGTAAAGGATATTAAAGAATGAAAGATTGAATTTGAGGAATCACCTGGAAAGGTGGTTGATCAATTGAAAAGAAAAGATAATTTTACAATTGAAAAATTTAATGATATTCTGGATAAAATTATATTTTTGGAAGTCAAGTTCTGTTGATTTCTGGTTGAATCCCATGTGCTGATTGGGAGGAAATGGCATGACCTAATATTGCTGGTTTATGATATTTCATATTTCAAATGGCCCACACATGTTCTAGTGGAAGGATGGATAAATGAGTATTTGAAGAAGCCCGAGGAACTACCAGAAAAAGACGTCCACAAGGAAAAAAATGTGTTTGATTAGTTTTCTTTTATGTTTTAGTTTTGTTTGTCTTATTGTAATCTTAAATTTGTCAGTTGCAATTAGTTAGTTATAGGAAATATATGTGTTGGTTGGAATCTTGTTTTGCATCAAATCAATTTTTTTATAAGATGGGATACACAAACTACTACAAGGGAGATTTTTTTTTGGGATATAGACTGATATTATTATATTGTAATGTATAGTATACTTGGGTATTGACTCCAAATGATATGAAAATCAATTGTATTCACTTTTTTTATTAATACAGAGAAAACCTATTTCTTGTCCAAGATTGAAGAAGTAAGTTCATTTTTTTTTATTGAATTGGTCCTTTTCTTTTTTTAGTTTCAAGATTTTCCTTTTATATGTTAGATGATAATGAGAGAATGCAATTTTACACACACACATTATAATGTACAAATTTGACCAGAACCCTAAAAGTAGAATTTCAAATTTATGGTTTACTAATAATTCAAGAAACATGTCTCACTACTGATATTACAATATGAAATATGTCTTCATTTTGAATGAGTGTGAAAATTTATAGGAGACTAGGAGTATATTATACTTCAAATTTCAATATAGTAACAAGTTACAAAAATCATGAACAATAGTTTTGTAAATTGCAAATGGAATATGAGTTAGGATTCAAGAAGTAAATTATCTGAAGTATTTGTATAAATACCTATTAACTGAATGCTAAATCATTTAAGTGACTTAGTGAGTATTCTGACACTTCTATGTACCACATGGAATCCAACTCCTAAAATTGACTAGTAGTAATAGGCTCCTCTTCATTCTAAGTTGGGGTATTCAAAATGAAAAAATTCGTCATCTTCATTCTGAGTCTAGGACCAAGATCCATCCTTTGTTTCAAAAATTGTAGTAGCACCACCAGGTTTTGAAGTGTTGCAAAGTCCTCATCTTTCACGCATGGAATTCCAAATTTTATAATGCCCTATCATAAGGAAATTCTCTAACTATGTATTTAGTTACAAACAACCTCAAGAAAGTTTCCAAGTTTTTATCGAGTTTGTTTCTAATCTTTGATTTCAAAAACCCCAATGCACTGAAAACTCTTTCATCTTTCACTGACCCCAATATCATTGTTTGACATAAATCAGCAATTTTAAAATATTCTTCTATTAAATCATACAATACTTCACTTTTCTCTATCCTTTTCCAAAGCCTATTTATTGCACCAGGTTCAAATGGATTCTCTAGTTTTTTCAACAACAATTTCATACATGATGAAAATTGTCTACATTGTTTTTTACGATTATCCAAATCTAAAATTCCTTCAATTGGTTGTTCATTGAAATCTGCATGTTTTGAAAAATCTCTCATCAATTTATTAATTTATTTATGAAAGATATGTGCACCATTTTGTGTATCTTCGATGTTTTTCAAAAAATGAGGAAATACACAACCCTTGGCTTCAAGAATTTATTTTCAAGGAAATCTTTCATGAATATTAGTTGAAAGTTGGTAGGAAATTGAGTTCAAATTATCTCTAACGAATTTAACAATCTTGTCAAAATCTACCTTTGTAACTAGAAGTAGTCTGCCTCATTTCCTCATCTTGGATTGGTGCATTGGTATTTCATATCCCTTCACAAACACACATAAATAATTTTTTGCATTGAATTGTAAGAAAATATCAGCATGATTCAAATCCATAATTATCTACCACCAAAAAAAATTGGGCTTTAAAGTGTTGTGATATCTAAATATAGAACATGCAGGGCAATATATGTCATTCTATGTAAACTACTATACTCATAGATATACATAGTTTTGTCTTGGGATGTCTTAACAAGTTTGTTCATTAAATCCTACATGGGGAGAATACTGGCTAAAGTTAATAGAGTTGCTATATCACTTAACTTATGTAATAGATCAAGAGCTTTGTCTACTCTGAGGCATTTCTCATATATTAGTTAGATCAAGAATTGATATTCTGTTAGAACTTGTTCTACTGGTCCATGAAATGAGATCCATCTGGTCTCAACATCCTTGAGAAGCTTGTTTCCTAGTGTTACTCCATCTAAAAAAATCTTAAATTCTGCAAAACATTTAGGACTTGTGTAGAAGTAAGAGTATATCTCGTGGACTAGATCTTCAAATTTTTACACTATAGGAAAATCACTTACAATTTTATATGCTAAATTATTTTGGTAGGCAATGCAATGTATTCCAAGTATGTATGGTGAAATGATAGTTTATAATCTTCTACAAAGACCATTCCACTATAGCTCCATCAATTCCAACACACACTAAATTCTTTCCAATTGTCAAATTATCCATATCAACAACTTCATAAAAAGGTTTCTTAACTTCAAAATATATGTTTTCAGCTGTTGAATTTCCCCTCATTTTATGAACATAGAGTAGATAAGCTTGGCAGACATGTTCTTTTATTGTATACACATAAATACAAACCCAAGAACTGTTATCTACTACAGTAACCTCATCTATGGATAATAAAATGAATCTAGACTATTTTACTTTCTCCTATAAATTTTTCTTTTCCACCTCAGAAAGACAGTTTGCCATTTCCCATCAAGCATTTGTTGACCAATGTGACATAGGATAGTGAGGAACTCTCAAAAAAAAAAATTACCATATTATGAGAAGTATCTCATAGGATGTCCTATGATAGAATATGAAAAATAACACTCATCTGAATGGTCTTTGCTAGGTTTTCTTCATTGGCTGCATGTTGAAACTGAGCCTTGATTGGATTTCGACTACTACAAATTACTGTCATTCTCTTTTTATGCTCTTCATATTCTATGGCATACTTAACATGAAGACATTATTCCTTTGATTTGAATCTTACTACTCATATTTCTTGTCCATCTATGGCCTATTTTTCATAAACCTTACCAATATGCTTTTCTATAGTGTCAAGCTTTAGCTACAACATATTCTTTCTTTTATTTTTCCATATATAAATCTTACACCTACATTATGTTGGTTGTTCATCATATTTTTGGACTGGTTCAATGAACCATTACTTTTCTACCCAATCAACCTTAAAATTTCTTTCCATTTCCCACTCTTCCCCTAGTTTTACTTTCCTTTTTCTTTTCTTCCTACCAACATCAATACTATATTCATTGCTAACATTTTCATCCAATTGGTTTGGTGTATCCCATATAACATCTTCCATTGTGTCACCATTTTTATCCTCATTTGATGCATTTTTATTTAACTCAATGACAACCCTAGCTTGTGGTGGTGATACTGGTGACTTATTGTGAATGAATGTTTCACTCGCAATTGCAGAAGTTGGTCGAGCATAAATGTTTCTGACTCCAAAGAATCCTTTATGGTAGTATCTCTATGTTTTTGGAATTTTGATGGCCTCCCAATCCCTTCACTCCCCCTGAGGTGTGTTACCCTTGTCTACCCTTCCAATCCCTTCACTTATCAAAGGAGTCTTACCCTTGTCTACCATTTAAATCACTTCAATGCCTTGAGGAGTCAGCCTTGTCAACTTTTAGGCTTGGCCTTTCATTTGCAATCCCTTCACTTCTCTGAGGAGTGTTAGTCTTTCCCATGTCTGACATGGAAATTCCTTTAGTGTTATCACATAGTGATAAGTTTGAGTCTCAACCTCCCTGACATCTCAATCCCTTCACCATCCTGAGTATACTCAGGATAGTCACCCTTATCCTACATCTTGACCTCTCATTAGTCATTAGGATTCTAGGAATTAAAATTAATAGAAATACTATGAAGTGTGAACAATTAATTTCTTACCTTGGTTCTTTATGCTTTCCCTAAAATATTGAATCCTCTATTTACAGTTGCAAGATTGTAATTTGTAAATATGGCTCGCCAAAATTTTGTAATGGGACACAAAAAAGACTGAAACTAATCTGAAATTGTGTTTAAGTTTTCAAACTTTTAATTATCTTATTTGAATTTTGTTAGAAATTAATCTTTACTTGCATTATGTAAGTAGGAGATTCCTATGGAATCCCTACACCTATTTTGTCCTCTTGTGAGGATAATTCATTTTATGTATCTTTTATTATCCCTTGGTTGTATTATTTAATTGGGATAAACCAAGGTATCCCTTAGATTCCTCCTTAAGAGGAAATAACACAAGTGGCACACACTTTATGAAATGTGGCATACATAGATATGGAAGTTACCATGCAACTCCTTTCTCACATCTCTATTAAAGAGATGTCTCTTCTTCTCTCCTTAGACTAGTTAGGTTAATTTACTCTTCTAAATCATTATTGTATGAGCCTCTCTCTCTCTCTCTCTCTCTCTCTCATTCTTAGGCATTTTTTCCCATTCTCTATATCACGGGGGTTTTTTTTATGCTTTTCTCCCTTCAAAATCTTATCTCCTTGTTGTTTGGATCTTTGGTGCATGCTCCTAGTATTCAAATTATTCATGGTAAATCTTCGTTCTCCTGCTCATTGAATTAAACAACTTCCTATTTCTCTTTATTTTGTTATTATTTTAACATGGTATTAGAGGAGGTTGGTTTAATCTTTGATTGATTTTACAGGTGAAGGAGCTACCATATCTTGGAGCACTCCAATATCGGAGACTCTTGAGAGAGTGTTGAGAAAAATTTAGAATTTTCTTTGGGTTTGGCTGGTTTACCGCCAAACCCGATTTATCTTTTGCATACATTATTGGTTTATCTATTGGATACAGTTTTGACTTTTTTTTTGTGCAGGTTTTATAATCATTTTGTGGGCATACTATTTCATTTTTCATACAAGAAAAGGAATACTATTTTTGTTTTGAGGGCATACTATAATTTCTTGGCATACTAACATCATTTTTTGCTTCATATCTATTCTCACACGTTATTGTATACAACGTTTTGACTGTTTTCATATCCTTTTTCTTAGCGTTTCTCATATATTTTTATATGTACATACATCTTGCTTATAAATCTGCATATTATACTTTTCTTGTCTTCATAAACATTCATTTTAGGCTCACGATCTTTCACCATCCCCAATATAATAACATTTTTAACTACATATATTAATATCGACTTAGATATCAATATCCATAAACATATTTGTGTTCTTCTAAAGATTTTATTCTGACCTTTTTGCTGTGGTTGATATATGTTAAGATTACTTTGCAAAGTCAGTTAATAGAGTATTACCGAAATATTTCTCTTTAGCATTTATTTTATCCCACTGAGTACTATATTGGCAAAAGTCTGTGCGGCCGTTTCATCTTTCAGCGTGAGGAGAAGTAAAGAAAAAGAACATTGTGTGGGGGCCGTCCCATTTTTTTTGAAAACTTGAATTGGCGTAAGGATATTTGTATCAGGCTTAAAATAAAGGAAAGGGCAAATATTTGATATCAAAGCTTGGCTTTGGTAAAATCTTGCAAATATATTTATCAACTGACATAATATATTGGTGGTACATATTTTAGACCAGTCTCCCTCAACTCGCTACCTTATTTTTCCCCTCCTCATTTATCCCTTGCTACCTACGCAGACTTCCTTCCCCTCTCGCAGCAAGGTTGGCTCCTTTTTTTTCCCCACCCCTTATTTCTACCTCCTCTCCTTCCTCGCTGCCCTCCTTCAGTGCAGCTTTAGCTGTCAAGGTAACTTCGCAGCAGTTGAATCCTACCAATATAATCTTGGTCTTCTACAGATAGTGTTATAGTCTTTATATCTACTCCAGGACCTTCAAATTGAAGAGGACAAGGATTACTATAGATATCATCCATCATAAATCTTGTTGAATTTTGCATTAGCAACTCGTTTGGTCTGCCCTTCAAATCCACCTTAGTCAGATGATTAGCAGGCTTCCTGATGGGGAGGTCACCTAACTCTCTAAAATTCCCACTCTCTTCTAGGAATCTCACCTGGAATCCTATTCAATTCAGGACTCTCTAGACTCACTCTTGAGTCTCTTAGGGCTACTCTCAGACCCTAAC